>PITA01026966.1:0-21806 GCA_004023965.1 Spilogale gracilis
ATGCTGTGACTAGGGGCGCCTGGGTGGCTCAGTTTGTTCAGCCATTGCCTTCGGCTCAAGTCATGATCCCAGACACCCTGGATCGAGTCCCACATCAGGCTCCCTGCTCGGCGGGAAGCCTGCTTCTCCCTCTCTCACTCCCCCTGCTTGTGTTCCCTCTCTGGCTGTGTTTCTCTCTGTCAAATAAATAAAATCTTTATAAAAAAATGCTGTGACTGGAGGCTTGCAAAAAGGTAATCCTGTACTCTTACAAACATCAATTCAGTATATATTCATATACATACATCTGTGGTGTGCATGTGTGTGTGTGTGTGTGTGTGTGTGTGTGTGTGTGTGTGTGTGTGTAGTAGTTAATGTGTATTCCATCAGTTTCTACAGTTGTTTCTGTAGTGGTTTTTAAAAATTTTTAATAGGTTCTTTGATGAATAGAAAAGCTCTTTCTGATTTTTTAAAATTTCCTTTATATATAGGAAATTTCTCTCTGTCTCATGAACTAATACATATATGCCCATATTTTTATAGTTGAATGATTTATTACACTCAACTCTAATACATCTGGATTTTATTTTTTCATGTAATGTGTATTATACTGTTGTTGAAGAAACCTGTTCTGTAATTAAAATGTTTCCTTTGTTTCACATGCCAAAGGCAAATGGAACTAATACCCATGAGTCCTGTCACATATATTTCTTCTTTTGAAGACATGTCTCTGCTAATTAAATAAAGACACTATGATTGGTAAAATATGGCTACCAAGCTCTCTCTTTCTTGAAGAGTTTGGTTGGTAGCTAACTTTAACTTTAAAACAACTAGGTAAAGTATTTTAGTTTTAGTTTATTGTTTGCATAGATCTATTTTGATTGTTTTTATTTTGCTTGGAACATTTTGTTATTTAGCTGTGTGGTAAATTCTAAGGCCATCCTTTGCCTTTTAATGATGAGACTAAGTCTTTAGCAGTTTGCTGAAAGCTTTTTGCCTGGGTGGTCCTTGGAATATGACACCAATGTGCTGCCTCAGACATTAAAGTGTCCCTGGCAGGCAAGACAGAAATTGACATGGGCCACATTCTTTGAGTCTGGCTACAGAGCATGGACAAGAATCATTCTAACTCATCTGCCTAGCGCTTGGATCAGCCCATCAAAATTCTGAGTTTGTTGTTTTAAATAAGTTAATCCACTTAATCCTTCTATCTCCTTCCCCAATAAGTCCTTCCTTTGGAACACCAAAGACAAGATGAAAAAGTACTTGAGAGAAGTCTTTGAGACATGCTGCCTAATCTCAAAAGCCAAAAGAACACTGTAATCTCCTTTCAAATGTATATGTCAACTTGCACTTGGCAATTATTACAAACACCTCTGTGTGCTAAGAAACCAGTTTTCGGGGGCGCCTGGGTGGCTCAGTTGGTTAAGGACTGGCTTCGGCTCAGGTCATGATCCCGGAGACCTGGGATCAAGTCCCGCATCGGGCTCCCTGCTCGGCGGGGAGCCTGCTTCTCCCTCTCTCACTCTCCCTGCTTGTGTTCCCTCTCTCTCTGTGTTTCCCTCTGTCAAATAAATAAATAAAATCTTCAAAAAAAAAAAAGAAAAGAAAAGAAACCAGTCTTCAGAGAACAGCATGAGCATCAGTATAAATACTTTGTGGGACATGAAAATTCTCCTGCAATGCACGATATTGTCAATATCTATCTAGAAATCTTCTACACATTATAACATTCTTATGTCAATGCAGGCTTATTTTTACAAGGCTGGTAGTCTCCCTTTAATGTTCATAATCTTTTTGTTCACTTCATAAAATGGGGGAAATTGTGTTTTATCTCAAATTTTTAAACTATCCAAGACAACAAATCTTAAGTAGAGAATAAAGACTCTGGATATACAGAATATAATTTTAGTATTTCTCAGAGAAAAATGTCACCCTATGATTAAAATAAGGTATCGATAATAGATAGCTTAACAAGATAACTAGTAGAATGTCGATAAGAATCTATGTGCTGTCTTTGAAGACTCTCGAGCTGGTTTGCCATAACTAGGATGAGAAATGTATTTGAATTTGGGTTTGTTTCTGCCTTTTTTCAGCCTGGGCTTATCTCCAACAACTTTCTTGCTGACCTACATTGATTTAAACTCTTACTCCCTTAGACTATCAGACTACTTTTACTGAATACCACATCCCTCATATTGCTCCACTACTCACAAAAAAATCTGTAACAAATGCCAATTACCTAGGACATTAATTCTAAAATCTTCTGACTGCATATCACTACACATTTTAATACAGACCCCCTTACCTGACCATTCAAATTTTCCATAACCTTAAAACTCTACCCTCTTGTTTAGTCTCCTCCTATTCCATTTATCCCCTGTACTCATTTATTCGTCCTAATCTCTGGTAATCTGATTTTCCATCTTTAGTTAGTGTGCCATCTTAATTTCTCTGCTCCTTTTTACCATAAAACACTAATCACTAATTTATTAGTGACATGATTTGTTATTGTTATCACAATTAAGTGTGCTTCTCCAAATGAATTAAGTTCTCTGAAGATATGAATTACATATTATAATTTCTCACTTCTGAAACACATTGCAGTAGACGTCTTTCATTTAGGAAAATGGAGAAGAGGATACATGATAATTGATGATGATGGTAAGAATTGACAAATAAAATTATTGTTTTATAAAGCAATCATCAGTAACAAAAATCTTTCTGAAAACAGCTTTTCAAAAATCGTTTTTTTATATTTTAACATTTGCTCGTCAAGGATACTTTGGACAGAGTTAGGGCAAGATGCAAAGAGTTACTAAGGATGAAGATATAGGTAAGATGACCCAGAAGAGGATTCATTTACTTTTATCCCAACTCCTTGTGTTGCTGTTTTTCACTAATAAAAATGCATAGATATTTAGTAAGTTAATGAGATTACTTCAACCAAAAGAATCTCCTATAGAAATGAGGTCTTTGGCTGGTTGCAGTGGCAGTTAGAGGAGTACAAGGTAGGCAGGGAGGATGCAAGAGAGATGGGTCCAAGAGTCTACCCCTTATCCCATTTGAATCAATTTTTGCCTCCCATTAAGTCTAGTCTTTCACAAAGCCTTGAAGGTGAGGACTGGCCATATTCACTGCAAAAGAATTACTATATGGATGGGTAAATGAAAGAATCCCCTACCCCAGCTACAAACTGGCTTGTAGCCATAGTTGATATTCATCCTCTCACTCTTCCATCAATGACCATGTACCCATGGTCAAGTCATCCCACTTGTATCATTGAATATTACAATCCTTAGCTGTTTTGCTCTTGTCAGGTTGTGATTATTGCAACTGATGGTTTAGTTATTACTGGGCATTGAAGCAATAATAGATACACAGTGGATCTCCTGAGTTCCAGATTAATCCAGGGATCATTACCCACTTCTGTTTTCCTGCTACTGTGCTGACATGAGGAGACCAAAATGATCAGGGAGTGATTTTTAGCTGCAAGGTTAGTAGAACCCTTTCTATGTTATTTCTTGGGAATAGTTCCTCTTCAAGAACTGGGATCTCAAATTGAGCTCATGGTCATGAGGATCAACAGGACAAATCCTGAAAATGAAACTCTGAAAGCACTGGTGAGAATGCCCAATCCTACTTCAAACTCTTGGTTTGGTGTTCTAGCAGTTGAGAACACAGCATCGTCCATTAGACACTGGTTTAATATAAGCACTGCACCCCAGAGGACAGTGCCAGGGTTTTGATGGAACCAGATCATACCGCATTATGGAAGGTGATCTCATACATCTCTTCTCAACTCCCTAAAGCTTTGTCCAACTGATAACTTTCAGTGATACAGGATTTGTGGCTTAAAAATCAGCCATGGTGGGAGCATTAACACTACAAAAATTTGGCAAGTGTGCAAATCAAGGTATTATCTGTCTATCTATCTATCTATCATCTATCTATCATCTATCTCTCTCTCTATTGGAAAGCCAGTTGTTAAACCTTTTGTTTTGTTGTGTTGTGATTTTGTCATCTGTTAAACTTTTACCAGCATACCACTGGTATAGCTCCAATTACACAAGGGATTGTAAAGCTGGCAATTTATCTGATCCTCATTTCATCATTCTACCAGACTTGCAGCTTCTGTATGATACAGTATATTCTGGAGCAGTGAATACAATGGCAAAGTACTTTTTTCCATGTCTCTTTTGCTATGAAAAGCTTCACATGGTCTGGGAAAATGATGTGCAGAATCCAATGTCAGAAAATCAGGAAATTATAAGTGGTACTGACACATATCCAGAGAAGTATCAGTTCTGATAAGGACAAATCACTGTCTCCTTTTGGTTAGAGAGTATACAGTGCAATCAACCTACTCTTAAGTGGCTAGTTGAACTATTTCTGCAGTGTTGTCTTATCAAAGACACAGCGTTGGCTTCTGCTGCTGGCAGGCTTGGCTAGGAATTCAGCAGTGGTGGTAGCTTGGCAAGAATTAATGAGGGGAAGCCATGAATTCAGCTGATGCATATCCATCCTTTCCATCTGAGCCATTTCATTTCTGGTCTCAATAGGCAGATTTTGTGATACCATGGAGACAGTTTTGTTGACTTCCCCTCAAGTCACTCTGCCTAACTGGCTTTTGAGAGTACTTCTGCTGCACTATTCTTTGAAGGTTATTACTGTGAAACTCTAAGATCTGTGAATACTTACCTCACTTCCATATATTCATCCACATCCCTCTTCCTCAAAGATTCTTTACCTCTGATCTGCCAATCCAGTTCCTACCAGAGCCTTAAACCAAGTCAATCTATCACCTAGGATTGTGTGTACATGCATACCCTCAGGCTACTTCTATCCTCTAAAGTGCATAGAACTAAATTCTTAGAATTTAGCTAAATATAAAGATCTATTTTCATCTTTGTCTTAGGACAAAGACCCCAAGAATCAAGAATGATGAAATATTTAAATGGCAGCAAAGAAACCAGTGTGGTAAGAACTAAGGAGAAGGAGAAGGAAAAGTAGAAACATGGTTGGAAAGATGACAGGCCCTCAAATTATAAATAGTCTAAAATATTATGGGTATTTTTGTCAAATTTTAAATATTATGAATGCTGTTTCAGTTATTTTTTAATTTTTTTAATGATTTTATTTATTTATTTGACAGAAAGAAACACAGCTAAGAGGGAACACAATTGGGAGGAGTGAGAGAGGGAGAAGTAGGCTTCCTGCCCAGCAGGGAGACCAATGCAGGGCTCTATTCCAGGACTCCAAGATCATGACCTGAGCTGAAGGCAGATGTTTAAGGACTGAGCCACCCAGGGGCCTCTCAGTCATTTTTTATAATACTTTTTAACCCTTCTTTTATCCCTCATGTCTTTAGAATTTTCTCTTCTTCCTTCTTTCTCCCTGCCCCCATCTTTTTTTTCTTTTCCCTTTTTTGAAATGATTTTGTTAAACCTGATATTAAAGCAGAGTATGAATAACAAAGACTTCCTGAGTGGGCCAGCATACTGGCTGCTTTAAGAGTTACAAGCAACTTTGGGTCACACTATTGAAATCAACTGGGCCAATTTAAGTGGTTGTTTATAGCAAAACAAAACAACCTCTACAGGTTGTTTATAGCAAAAACAACCTGTAGAGTTACCTTAGGAGTTACCTTCTCCACCTTTTCATCTACAAAAATCTCAAATAGATGGATAGTCAACTTCTATGTGAAATTTAACAACAGAAATCCTACTGCTTTATTAAAATGCTATTGTCATTGTTTACTGGAATATTATTGATTTGAGAATGGCTTTGGTTGCTCTAAATTTTTGTTTTGACTTAAAATCTATATTCTTGAAAATTTTATCCTACTGGTGGTATTCTTGTTCCCTGGGTTGGAGGAAAAGAAGACCTGATTCCAAATCAGGTAGTCCTTCAGATATTCCCTTACCTTTCTCATTCAATATGAATCGTGAAACACACTACCACTTATATATCATCTTGTTTTTAACTTATTTTACATTCTTCATGGAGACTGGTGACAAGAATGTATATAGAAATTGAAATAGATCCAATATATTCCACTCTCCACCCAAACCTGCATTTCTGGAGGAAGCCATGACTCTGAATCTTAATATCCCATGAATTATATCCTGCTATGTTTAAATGTGTTACCATCTGCCAAATGAAAGAGTCAAAATGACATGTAGGAAAGCTTTTCCAACCATGATAGTTAACTTAATTCCTCAATGGAAAGAACAAGTTCATGGTATCTTAGAACAAAGGAGATCTTCAAGATCACTTAAAGCATGTTAGAAACTATTGTTACAATTATGGCTTTAAAGCATATTGGTGGTCCAATGTACCAAAACAGCTGGCCCCATCTGAGCATATAGTTAGAGCAAGTCCATTAGAATGTTCAGCTTTCTCTGTTCATAAAATAGTCAATTTATATGTTCATCAATTTTTTCTAGCCTAAATATTTACTTGTGTTCACTAAGCTCTGGGTTTTCAGACTCCGATTTTAAAGAAGAAGATGAAAGAGACAAACACTTATTTTTATACCACCAGAAATTTAAAAACTTTCAAAAATATATCCATATACTGTGTATCAGGCACTGTATGATGCCCTGGAGGTAGGTACTGAACAAGATCCAAAGGTCCTCTGTTAACAGATACCCAAAGAACAGTAGATTGTATTCATCTGGAGTTTTGTTCAGAGGTCAGAGATAGAATTAAAACTGTGAGAGTCTTTGAAGCTGACAAATGCTTCTTACTTTTCAGAATGTTTTCAAACTGTGTTCTAGAAAATTTAGCTCTTTGAGATCTTACTATGCATTCTATCTTAAATCACTGAGAAATATTGCAGAAAAGCAACTAATTGACCACGTTCACACATTTGCTAAGTTATCTACTATGAGTCCTCATCTCACTGAAAACCTGACAATATCTCACAGAACTGGTATTATAGAAAACAGAATTAGAAGACTGAATTATATCATATGTCATTATTCAAACAATTTCCCTGAAATGTCAGTAATGCCAACATCCTCATGAATGGTTATATCTTTTACTATTAAAGCATGGGATAAAAGGCAAATGTGACCATAATAAAAGTGTGATCACTAAAATTTTACAAAACTTTTCTCTCTTTGTTGAAGGGTTTGACATTTTATCTGCAGGAAATGCTAAAGGCAACTGCATGTTCTTTAAGACTTTTCTAGCAAAAACTAGACATTCAATGTTGGCATTGAATTTTAAGCCTCTTAATTCTCTGGATATTTCCCTATGCATCATATCAATGGCCAAAGGAAAAATAAAATAGAAATCAATGTGACGTATGCAGGTACAAAAGGCACATAGATGTGTGTGAGGATTCATTTGCATGATGAATTTCCTTTCTTTTTCCTGCTTTCTCTGATCCCTGAGACACAACATGCACCAATTTTTTGAGTTGTCAAGATGAATCCTTGGCGCCAACACCTTGTTTGTAAAAACCTGGAGGTTTTAAGAAAACACTGTCAAATGATTATGAAAAAAATACATTCAGTTATTCTGACCTTGCCAGGTTTGTGAGCTCAATGGATGGAGAAGAAAAGAAGCAGAGGCTGGGACTGCCAAGCAATGCTTGCTGCGAGCAGGAACGTTTTTCTGGATCACTAACAATGCAGACCATGCTTAGTTAGGCATGTGGGCTTTTTATGGTCTCTGTTATTTCTCTGGATTTTATAAAAACGCATTTTACAGGTGAATCAAAGCTTATAAAATGAGAAAGAAGGTATGAGAAGGAGCTGGTGTTGAGTATTTCAGCAGTATTCAAATAAAAATAAGGAAAACAAATGAGAGACTGATGTCTTTTAGTTAGAAACCAAGGAAGGGGGTTAGGTGGAATCAATGCTACTGGCCAACTGTACCTGCTGGTAATAATTGGGTCAGGCTGCTGAGAAAATGAAACACTGTGCTTTTAAAAATTTCTATTTCTCTATTTTTTATGGACATGGGCACTAAGCATGTGCCTCTATCCCGTATGCGGATGCCACGGGCCTGGTTTTTGCACAGGAATGTTGCACATTTGGACTCACAGGGAAGCTGGATTTTATGATGATTTTTGCACTCCGGTTCGTCCCTCCCACTGGTTCTAGGTAAGTGCTTATTGGCATCAAACCGATTTGACCACTTGCAGTATGCGAGGCTGGAGTTTGAGAATGAATTCAGGACATTCTTTCCGATATAAAGTCAACTGATTAGGAACTTTCATTATATCAGTAAATTCGTCTTACAGCAGCACCTAGATTAGTCTTTGACTGAATAACTGAGAATGTATCCTAGCCTAGTTGACACATCAAGAAAGCCATCACAACTTCCCAAATAAACAACTTTATTTTTTTTTGAAAGATTTTATTTATTTGACAGAGAGAAACACAGCCAGAGAGGGAACACAAGCAGGGGGAGTGAGAGAGGGAGAAGCAGGCTTCCCGCCGAGCAGGGAGCCTGATGCGGGGCTCGATCCCGGGTCTGCGGGATCATGACCTGAGCCGAAGGCAGTTGCTTAACCAACTGAGCCACCCAGGCGCCCCCCAAATAAACAACTTTATACCCATTTTCATTCCTAAGGTCAACATTGGAAGAACCCAAACTAACACAAGACCCTTGAAGATAGTGAAAATGTGCTCTCGCCATATTTTTCTCCCATTGTATGTATCCTCATCCATTCTGATCATGCACAAACACTTGCCACTTACCAAACAAAATTGGTACAATCACTGTTTTCCGGAATTTTTTTTCCACTTTTTGAGTGTTCTGCCCATGGCACAAATTCCACTTTCTTTGTTTCTTTTTTTTTAAGATTTTATTTATTTATTTGACAGAGAGAAACACTGTGAGAGAGGGAACACAAGCAGGGGGAGGAGAGAGGGAGAAGCAGGCCTCCCACTGAGAAGGGAGCCCAATGTGGTGCTGGATCCTGGGACTCTGGGATCATGACCTGATCCAAAGGCAGGTGCTTAACGACTGAGCCACCCAGGCACCCCACAAATTCCACTTTCTAAAATCACAGCTCTCATCTTGCAAATGACAACAGTGATAGTCATTTGGATGTATGCAAATTATTTCTGCATTCTCCAACTTGTGGGCACACCATACAACTTTACTTCTCATACCTTCACCCTCATCTCTCACACACTATATATTTTGTCACGGTCTCATGAATTGACTTCGCCAGAGAAATTTGAGCAGAATAGATATGTGTCCTTCTGGATGGGAGCTTATGAGTGATTCCACTAAGTGATTCCCCATGTTTCTTTTCCTTTTCTTGGGTCTGCTTATGAGAGCATCAATGAAGCTTAAGTGCTGCAATAAGTAGAGCCTAATCCACAGTGAACATGTTTCATGAATTAAGAATGTGTGTGTGTGCGCTTGTGTGTGTGTGTCTGTGTGTGAGTGCTTGTGTGTGTGTGCATGTGTGTGCATGTGTGTTAAGCTACTGAGATTTTTGAATGGTTTGGTAGCCTCGCTTAACCTATTGTATCTTTTGCACTTTCTGATTCTCTGATCAGCCAGTGCAAATTAAGCTCTCTTTGCCTTTGTTCAGTATCACTGCATTTGTATTATGAGTAAAACACTTAATATAGGCTATTTTTAAAAGTCCTATACATGTACCCATGAAATTATAATTATGGAAAATAAAGAAGTGTTTTACTTCATTTTTCTTTGTAACCCCAATATCAAACAATGGTTTCAATATAATAGTAAATTATGGTTAAAATTAATTAACTGGACAGTCCAAAATTTCTAGGACTTCTTTTTGATCTCTATCTGGCCCATAATGGAATAAAAAATTCAGTCATATTGATTTTTCTATTGTCAAAAAATGCTGACAGTATCATAGAGCTGACTGAAGGCTTGGACATTTTAAGTAAATTTTCCCATTACACTAATAGAAAATATGACAACATTTAATCATAACCTACTTATATCCCAGTGGATTATCTATAACAAAATGAAAAGAAAAAATGAATTCCAGAAACTCAGAAATTTAACATTTTGTAGTGTAAATTGTATTCTGCCCTTTGCCTTCCTAAGTAATGATCTCTCTTGTTCCAGAGAAACATCCTGACGTCTTTATTATATTTGCCTTTATCTGGCATTTGATCTGCTCAGGCCAACAACGTCTCTATTTAGTACTTCAGTTAAGCATATCCAATTAAACTTTATATTGACCTTCTTGAACACGGCATCTTAACTAATTCCAAACCTGAGAATATTATACAAGATGACTTTTTCCCTATTTGCCTATGGTTTGGGAAAGCTTAAAAATTAGAAAATGCTTGCACAGAAAGAAATGTCAAGGATAAATTTTTAGTATGTGTTCACTATTACTATGACTGCTCTCTTGGAGGTACAACAGAAGTCATTTTTGCTTAAAATTTATTACAAAGACAATCTATCAATGTGTCATTATTGACCAACTCTTTGTAAGTAACATTATTATGCAGTTACACTGGGCTTGTACATTATTTGCCATGGGCTGAGGTGTGTTCCTCCCAAGAAAGATATATGGAAACTCTAATCCCCAGGATGTCAAAATGTGACCTTATTAGGATATGGGGATCATTACAGATAAAATTAGTTAATGAAGTCATACTGGAATAGTGTGGGCCCCTTTCTGATATGCTTTGCATCCTTATAAATAGACCACCGTGTAAAGATAGAGCCATACAGGGGGAATGACATGTGATAACAAAGGCAAAGATTGAAGCTACATACTAAAGATTGTAGTAAAACTCCAGAAACTGGGAAGAGGCAAGGCATAATTCCCTGCAAGTTTCCAGTGGAATATGATCCTGCAAACAGTATGATCTCAGACTGGGGGCCTCCAGAAATGTGAGATGATTAATCTCTGTTTTAAGCGACCCAGTTGATGGTACCTTGATACAGCAGCCCTAAGGATATGATACACTCCTTAACCATCTAAAGTATCCACAATGGGATGGAAAGAGTGAGAACAAGGCAGGATAGGAAAACAACATAAAGAAATAACAACTACCTAACACATGGCAGTTTGAAATACATTAGTCCAACCCTCAACTCTATGGTCAACTAATCTTCAACAAAGCAGGAAAGAATATTCAATGGAGAAAAAAAAAAAACAAAACAAAACAGTATCTTCAATAAATGGTGTTGGGAAAATTGGACAGTCACATGCAGAAGAATGAAACTGAACCATTTCCTTATACCATGTACAAAAATAGACTCAGAATGGATGAAACCTAAATGTGAGACTGGAATCCATCAAAATCCTTGAGGAGAACACAGACAGCAATTTATTCGACCTCAGCCACAGCAACTTCTTGCTAGATATGTCTCCAAAGGCAAGGGAAACAAAGGCAAAAATGAACTACTGGGACTTCATCAAGATAAAGACATCTTGCACAGCAAAGGAAACAGTCAACAAAACCAAAAGATAGCCAACAGAATGGGAGAAGAAATTTGAAAATGACATATCAGATAAATGGCTACTGTACAAAATCTATAGAGAACTTATCCAACTCAACACCTAAAGATGAAACAATCCAACCAAGAAATAGGCAGAAGAGGCACCTTCTTCTGGTTAACCCAGGATGGCTCAGCTGGTTAAGCAACTGCCTTTGGCTCAAGTTGGAGACCCAGGATGGAGCCCTGCATCAGGCTCCCTGCTCGGTGGGAAGCCTGCATCTCCCTCTCTCACTCCCCCTGCTTGTGTTCCCTCTCTAGCTGTGTTTCTCTCTGTCAAATGGATGAATAAAATCTTTAAAAAAAAGAAAAAGAAAAGAAAAGAAATAGGCAGAAAACATGAAAAGACATTGCTCCAAAGAAGACATCTGAATGGCCAACAGACACATGAAAAAGTGCTCAACATCACTGGGCCCCAGGGAAATACAAATCAAAGCCATAGTGAGATAACACCTCACACTAGCCAGAATGGCTAAAATTAATGAGTCAGGAAATGGCAGATGTTGGCGAGGATCCAGAGCAAAGGGAACCCTCCTACACTGTTGGTGGGAATGCAAACTGGTGCAGCCATTCTGGAAGACAATATGGAGGTTCCTTAAAAAATCAAAAATAGAGCTACTGCATGACCCAGCAACTGTACTACAGGGTATTTACCACAAAGGTACAAACGTAGTGATCCAAAGGGGCACCTACACTCCAATGTTTATAGCAGCAATGTCTACAATAGCCAAACTATAGAAAGAACCCAGAAGCCCATTGACAGATGTGGTATACACACACAGACACACACACACACACACACACACACACACACACACACAATGGTATATTACACAGCCATCAGAAAATGAAATCTTGCCATTTACAATGATGTCACTGGAACTAGAGGATATTATGCTGAGTGAAATAAGTCAATCAGAGAAAGACAATTACCATATGTAGAATTTAAGAAACAAGGCAGAGGGTCATAGGGGAAGAGATATAAAAATGAAAGAAGAAAAAACTAGAGAGGCCGATAAACCATAAGAAATTATTTAGCTTATGAAACAACTAAGGGTTAGGGGAGGGGGGAGGGTAATTAGATGACAGACTTTGGGAAAGATATGTGTTGTCATGAGCCCTGGATATTTTATAAGACTGATAAATCACAGACCTGTACCCCCGAAACAAATGATATGTTAGTTAATTTAATTTAAATTAAAAATTAAAACTCCCATTCCTTGCCAAAAGAAATTAAGAAATAAAAAAATATATATAAAGTTTTCATAGTACAGGGGGAAAAAGGGAAATGTGTTAGTTTGGAATGGCAATAGGGATGTTTCTATCTGGTAAAGTTTTCAAAAAGTTCAGATTCAGAGGCATTCTGTAAAAAAAGGAAAGCATGGATAAAAGGATCATGTGACAAGGAAGAAGCCCTTAATCTTAAGGGATTGACCCAACTCTCAGTAGTTATGCACATTCTCAGAGTTTGCCTCCTCCATGCACAGAATTATCACATAATATTTGTAGCCCGATCCTCAAAGCCAACACAACATTCATTAGGCAATGTAAATATGCAAGTGAGGCCGGAGAAGTACAAGTTCTTTTGTATTTTTACAGTGAATTCCTTTTTTGCTTTTTTATGTTTTTTAGCTTTTAAGAAAATTTCAAACACATACATTCTAAACATAGTCTAAATGAGAAAACCTGATCTCTGCTCTCACATTCAGATTCAGCCGCTTCTAATCAGCTCAATACATTAATTTCCAGAAAACATTTCCTAAAATCATCTTAATTGGAATATGAACAGCCTTAAGAATAACATGAAACTGAGAAGAAAAAGATTTGGATAAAGTACAAACCTAAAAAATAAGACCAGATGAGCTATGAACAGTTTACTTTAAACAAGTGTATTATTAAAGGGAATTGCTTAATATTCAAATTTGTTAAGTCAAGTTCAGTAATTACTTTTTCTCTTTAACTCTTTTCGGAATCAAGGCAAAACACACTGAGCTGTTTCATCAGAGCGTGTTTGATTTGTAAATACAGGGCAAAAGAATAAAAACAACACAAACATCCTATTGAAAATCAGACTAATTGGCAGAATGCCCTTTTAGCTCTTTCAACAGATTTAAAAATCTCAGCCAAGCATCTGAATTTATGGTGGTTTTATCTTTCATCACTGTTGTCAGGTGACCTTGAACTTTTGGCCCAGAATTTAGTTCTCTGCAGACTTCCAAAGTGTAAATCAGCCCTTGAACTTGGTCGTGAAAGGACATTTGACACAAAGAGACTAAAATATGTCTCTTTTGTGGAAATGTTTACCCTGAGTTGATACGGAATTCTTCTTCTTCCAATTACTCACACATTAATTTCAACTTTGTTTTTCTAGTCTCCTGCTCCCCTCCCTTGAATGACAGGTATATTAGCTAAGTTTGTCAGGCTAGCTTCCTGTCCCCCAGAGAAAACCCAGGAAGGGCTGACCTCATGCTCACTGCAGGGATGGCCAGCTCGGACTTCTCTATCAGTCAGCGCCTGTGAAGACCAGGCGGCGGGGTCTCAGCCTCTTGAGTGAGCTCCTTGATAAAGTTGATCCCATCAGGAAGGACAGTTTGGTCAGTCCAGTAGTATGGCTTATGCTGAGAGTGAACTTTTTGACATTTCAAATCTGCCATATCAAATTAAGCAGAATAAAGCCGGCTGTTTGCCCGATTATTTATAACATCACAGGAAACTTGGAATGGCTTATAAAAGAATGGAAATATTTCTCTTTCCTCAGAAAGAAGCTTGCCTCTGCCAAGATACACAGCAACTGGCTGGGTATGGGAATGGTGCAAAAGAGTTCCCACTTCCAAGGTTATTAAAGCATACCTGGGCTCATTTAAAAACCCAAACCGAAAAAAAATAAATAAATAAAATAAAAAATAATAATAATAAAAAAAAACCGAGTATGAGGATGAACAATGTAGGGACAGCCTGACGTGCCGCACTGAACTCTTGCACAGCCCGTTTCACAGACATGAAAACGCAAAGGTAACAGGAGTATTTGATTTTGCTGAGAATGTTGCTGACCATAAGCTTTGGCTAAAGGTGTTTATCACCTTAATAAGTCCCAGGGGATGCAGTGGAAGAGGGTGACTTTGAAAGTGGTTTTAACATCCTTGCTTATTTACCGAACCGTACTGAGACCAGAAATCACTGATGAAAGCTGGCCATGGACTTTGGATAAATAAATGCTGTACACATGAGAACCGTGTGGGTATAATTTTACTTGTTCATTGCAAGGCAGTGTGGGATTCATGTAAATAATTTGAGAATTTAGATATAATAGGAAACTTTTAGTTACCCAGAATCTTACCATCCAAAGATATCAATTATTAGCATTGGAGTGTATTTTTTATTAGTCTTCTCTTCTATGCAAAATAATGCCCACACTAAGAAATCATCTATGAAAAATTATATTGTTAAGTAAAGTGTTTTTTCTTTAAAGATTTTATTTATTTATTTGACAGAGAGAGATCACAAGTAGGCACAGAGGCAGGCAGAGAGAGAGGAGGAAGCAGGCTCCCTGCTGAGCAGAGAGTCTGATGTGGGCCTCGATCCCAGGACCCTGAGACCAGGACCTGAGCCGAAGACAGAGGCTTTAACCGGCTGAGCCACCCAGGTGCCCAAGTAATATGTTTTTTAACTTATATATGTATACACACACATATATACACATACACATTTATATATCTATTTCATATTCTTCATTATCTTTGAAAACCTGGTGTTTAGTGGAAGCATAATATTCAATCACCTGGATAATGCATGATTATCAAAAAAGTCTTTTTGGGGGGTGCCTGGGTGGCTCAGTTGGTTAGGTGACTGCCTTCGGCTCGGATCATGATCCCCAGATTCCTGGGATGGAGCCCCGCATGGGACTCCCTGCTCGGTGGGAAGCCTACTTCACCCTCTCTCACTCCCCCTGCTTGTGTTCCCTCTCTGGCTGTGTTTCTCTCTGTCAAATAAATAAAATCTTAAAAACAAAAAATCTTTTTTTGTTGATTATTTAAGTTGTTTACAATTATTCCTTTTTTTGCTATTACAAAAAAATGCCACAGTGATTATCCTCATGTTGAAACTGTCTTGCTTTGATATTGCTTTAGGGTAAGTTTTTAAAAATGTTTTTAATTGGGTTAAAAAATCTAAATCTTTAGGACTCTTTTTTTTTAAAGATTTTGTTTAGTTTTTTATTTGAGAGAGAGAACATTAGTAGAGGGAGTGGGACAGGGAGAAGCAACAAAAACAAAAACAAAATAAAAAACTCCCCACTGAGCCGGAATGGATCCGGGGACTCCAGATCATGACCTGAGCCAAAGGCAGACACTTACTGATTGAGCCACCCAGGTGCCCCTCTTTAGGACTCTTAATATACATTTCCCAAATGCTTTCCAGAATGTTTGTACAACTTAACACTGTCCTAGGGTAGATGTATTTTCCCTGAACAGCAATTTTCAAGGTTATGAATCAAGATTCCCAATCATCACCTTGAACTCCCTGAACACACTTTTTTCTAGCATCTTCTTTCTACACAAACCTCGAATAAGTCTGTAAGATAAGTTGTTATTCTTTGTTCAGGACTGATAAAAGGAATATGATTATATTACACAAAATACATATATTCATGCATATACCTTATGCATTTGTGTTATGTATGATCCTCAAAATGTGCTTCTATAGTTATAAAATTGTATGGTCTCTATCTGATTATGTAATAGTCTTGGTTTAAAAATACACATAGTTTAAAATGAACATTAAAAAAAAATGTGTGTTTATTATTTTGAGGACTAACTTATTTGCTGAGATAGTACTCAAAGTTGCACAAAATGCTGGTCAGTGTTTCTATGGCTATAAGTCTTATGCCTCTCACTTTCTGTGTATGGTTCCATACTGAAGAAGTATGGCTAATCCAGGTGGGAGGGATCGAAAATCCCATTTTACCTCATTCTTCAAGCACAATCAGATCAAAGACAGAGGAGAGCTGAGGGGAAACAAATAGATATCTAGAAAGATGATAGATGATAGATAGATAGATAGATAGATAGATAGATAATAGATGATAGATGTAGATAGATAGATGATAGATAGATGATAGATGATAGATAGATTATAGATAGATGATAGATAATAGATGATAGATGATAAATAGATAGATGATAAATGATAGATAGATGATAGATAGAGAGATAGAGAGAGAGATGATAGATGATAGATAGATGATAGATATAGATAAATAGATAGACAGATATAGATAGATAGATAGATAGATAGATAGATAGATAGATAGATAGATAATAGATAGATATAGATGGATGATAGATTAGAAAGAAAGGAAAGAAAGAAAGAAAGGAAGGGAGGGAGAAAGAAAGAAAGAAAGAAAGAAAGAAAGAAAGAAAGAAAGAAAGAAAGAAAGAAAGAAAGGAGGGAAGGGAAAGAGACAGGAGATTAGAGGAAGAGGACTGAAGTAACAAAAAAGCAGATGAATAGAGAAAAGGAATAAATACACAATGCTCTGCCAAGTGCTTTTTGTTATTTGTGACAAATCTGTCGTTACCTGTGGTTTGTCACCTCCTAAAAAGGGCAACACGGATTAGGAGACAGAGACAAGAGCATAATTTTCTACCAGAACTTATTCTGGGTGATTTTTATGAAGTTTTCTCCTTCTGATTCTCTCCTCTCCAACCAACACCCTCTTCCTCCTCTTTATCTCTCCCCACTTCTTCATCCTCCCCGTCTCTCTCTTCTTCTCTCTCCACCTTATTTCTCCCAGGACAGAAAGGAGACTTGTGTATTGGTTCTTCATACATCATAGCACTGGCTTGGGGAGCCATAACAGAGCTCTTTTAACAAAGCTGAAAAAAATCAGCTCTTCCATAGGTATTATTTTCTGTACACTTTCAACATCTGGATTCTTTCTTTCTTTTCTTAAAAAATGAGTTAGAACAGAACCATAACATATAGAGTATATTTAAGGCACTTCAAGTATTATGATATAAAATAAAATATTCTAAAAATTACTCCTTTCTTGTAAATTCACCAAGTTCATTATCTTGTATTTAGGAAGAACCTACCTTGAGACTACTTTTTGGTTACTGGAACAAAACAGAAAAACACACATAGACACAACGAATATGTATACACACCTGTATATATACACCTGCATATACACATATATACACACAGAAAGATTCATATTTCATTCACAGGTAAGTTATATTTGTCTCATAGAACCTAATGATGCTATTTTCTTAAAACGTTCCCCTTAAGCATTTACACATTTGATTCATTTTAAGTTCCAAAGCAAAGGCTTATAAAATAATATTGTGTTGTTTAACTTTTTCCATATTTTACATAAAGAGCTTGATTGCTTGGAAAACATTGTTAAACAGTCATTGTAGAGTTAATATGAATGCTGCTGCCCCTTTAATTTTCTTGAAAAGAATAATCACTATTAAGCGAAAAGGATTATAAAATATGTTTCCTTTTTTTTTAACTACATATCCATGGGATGCCAGGTTTTCTTCATGTATCTCAACCAAAACAAAATATTAGAACAGCAAATGCAGATGATATGATAATCCAGTTGTCTTATTAAAGCATATATTGAAGAAATTTACATTAATGTAAAGAAAAACTATATAGCAATTTTTATCACTAAATTATTTTTTTTATTTTGGAAATATAATTATTTCCATAGGTATGTGTTTTTATTCTTGCATCAATAGTGTTATTGTTATTTCAAAAGATTATTTTTGTGTTTTGATTTATAGCATAGTAAGTATTAATAAATTAGAATATTATTCTGTATCTTTGGGAAGTTGTCTTATATTTTTTAAAAAAGGAAGATTGGACTAGATTTTTTTTCTAGTCCAATCTAGAAATATAGCCTGAAATGATCTATCATAGATCTACTTGAAGTATTTGTTAAAAATAAAAATACTGAGACTTGCCCCAGACTCCCCAAGCCAGAATCTATGAAAGAGAGATCTTTCATAACAGGGATCTTAGAGATTTTTCAGGTTCTGTTAAAAGTTGAGGGCTATCTATCCGATGACCTCTGTTGATTTTGCTCCAGGTAGGTAAACACCATAATCTCTGAACCCCCAGCCATTACCAGGGCAAGTTGGATGCCTAGGTTACCACAGGCTCCAAGACCATCTATACCTTTCCCTTTTCCAGGATTGGCAGACAAAAATAGAGTACACCCAAGGGCGCCTGGGTGGCTTAGTGGTTAAGCTTCTGTCTTCAGCTCAATCCCAGAGTCCTGGGATAGAGCCCCTCATCTGGCTCCCTGCTCGGCAGGAAGCCTGCTTCTTCCTCTCTCACTCCCGCTGCTCTGCTTGTGTTCCCCCTCTGGTTGTGTTTCTCTCTGTCAAATAAATAAAATCTTTAAAAAAAATAGAGTACACCCAGTTAAATTTGAATTTCAGATAAACAATGAAGTCTTTCAGTACATGCATATGTCATTGTTTATGCAAATGTGGTGTAGACCGAATTTGTCCTATTTTCTGTTTGTGCATTTGTTTTGTTAAATCTGTCAGGCCTATCACTTTTCCATTGTTTCCAGGTGTAATATCCATAAATAGACTAAGTGAGACAATATGGGAAAATCTTCCCCACAAGATTTATTAATTGCATAGACTTAGGGTCAGGTGGGAAATGGCTGAACCCAGAAACACCTTTATAATAACAGTTAAGCCTTTATCCATGATCTCACTCTTATAAGACAAACCCCTCCAAATTTTCCCCAATTTTCTTTCGGAAACAATATCCGTGGAGCTCACGTGGCTCTGCTTCCAATTACCGTTTGCTTCATCTCACTGTCGTATTTCTCATTTTAAAGTCATTGGCACACTGGAAGTAACCTTATTGCCAGAGCAACTGGGAGTAGAGAACATGCAGTTTAATCTCTGATGAAGCCTTTGTTCCATTACATCAAAATTCACCTCTGCTTTTGCTTGTGCTTACTTGTGTCATCGTAAGAATGTAAACATCCTTGGGATCCCTTTTATTCTGTCTGTCTCTCCAGGTCTCAGTGACTTCTGTTCATGCTGCTAGTGTTCTAGGTTTTTGCTATTTCTACCAACCGGTATGTTCCTCTCTTCCAAAAATACAGATATCCCCCTGAACAATATTGCCCACTCAACAATCTTTATAACCTTTTCTGATTCTACTTGCTGCACAGAAAAAGATTGTTCCCAAATTTCTTTGTCAAAGAAGGATTCTGTTTTAAAGAGAGTTTTCAAAAATAAGATAAAAAATGTCTTAATATCAACTTACCAGTTAATATTTGTCTTTTCTACCAACATCAGCTACAGCTAAACAACCTGTAATAATTGTCTTTTGTTTTTATTTATACTTCATTGGGTAGAGGGCGGTTCTGATTTTCTAATATCTGGATTTCTTTTCAAATGACTTTCATAGTTGATTTCTACTTTGGCAACTGCCATACCAGGTTTCCACAAATAGCATAGTGTTTGGCCTTGTTTAGGGTCCAAATGAGAAACAAGATGCTGTCTTCAAAACTAATCTACATTGTATGTTAAAAAGGGATGTTCTCCTGAATTTTAAAAGGTAAGTGTTCCTGTTTCCATTCAGTCCAGAAGCTTAGACTAGAACTTGACTTTGGAAAACATCTTGCTAAAAAAAATCTTAGTAAATAACTTGAATGGGAGCTATGTTTGTGATTGGTGAATTGTTTCATTTTTTTTTTCAGGAAATTAATTGACTACCTCCAGAAAACTCCCCTGTGATACTTTCAGATCTATTTGTTTTCTAAAAACTGATGGTCTCAACTAATGCAAAGAAATTATCAAGTTCTCATACCTCAAGCAAGTTGCAGAAAGAAAAATAAATGGAACCACTTATATTTGTCTATATTACATAAGATGATTCTCTAGCTGGTTATGTTGTTTCCTTTACAACAGAATTTTTTTTCTATTTTTTTACTGTTTACTGCCGAAGCATCTGTGTCTGGTATCATTACCCATACTTGTAGGCTTCTTCTAAGAACAGTATTCTTACCAGGTTTGTATTTCCCTAAGCTTATTTTTCCCTCGTACTGTAAAAATAAGATTACAAGAATATTAAAGGGAATTCTGAGAGGAAAATCACATTCCTAACATCACATAGCAAAGCTATTTTTATTTACTTAGATTGCACTTCATTCCTTTTTTTTCAAACAACATGTACATATTTGTTATAATTTATAATAAATATTAGTGCATGTTTTAGTTTTGGAAAATGTTTAGTTTATATTGTTATTTTTAAGAATTACATGGCAATCTGAATGTAAATGTATTCGGCATACTGCCTATCAGATAGATACTTAAGCTGATCTTTGAAATCATGACTCTTAACTTCCTTTTTACATTGTAAAGTATATAATATCTAACAAGATGATGCCTCAAAACTCAGGTAAGACGTTGTCATTGTAGATTTTTTCCTTTTCTTTTTTTCCTCTTTTTATTACAGATAATGATGATGAATGTTAGCCTTTCTTTCTTTCTATGAATTTTTGAGACTGGGATTTTTGGAACAGAAGATCTGAACACTGGGCTATCAAAAGATTATACCGTTCCCATTGCCATCAAAATAGTCACAGCATCATCAACTAACAGGATAGTTTCTTATTAACCTAAAAACTGAGGGGTGCCTGGGTGGCTCAGTGGGTTAAAGCCTCTGCCTTTGGCTCAGGTCATGATCTCAGGGTCCTGGGACTGAGGCTGCATCAGGCTCTCTGCTCGGCAGGGAGCCTGCTTCCTCCTCTCTCTTTGCCTGCCCCCTCTGCCTACTTGTGATCTCTCTCTCTATCAAATAAATAAATAAAATCTTTTTTAAAAAATTTGATATAAAAAAACTGTAAAATATTGTTTTTTTAATTAAATGTCTTTCTTTTATTTCTTACATTACCGTGAAGGCCAGACTTTTTCCAAAATTCTATGTGCTATTTAGTTTTTATTACTTATTACCTATGTCTGTTATGTTTTCATCCTTTTTCTAATATTATTATTATTTTTTTTTTTTGCTTTTGGGTAGGTTTCAGTTATAGACTACCAAGGTTTTTTTGCTGAGGGTGGAGAAATAATACAGCTCAATGGATCCCAGAGAGGATTGGCAGGTTGAGCGCTCCAATGGTAGGGGCCTCAGGGACCTCATAGGACACCATGGGAGTTGATGGACTCTCCCGCAATGGCAGTGGCTTCCAGAGACTTTGCCAAAAATGGCAGATGAGGCACAACAGCAGAGAGAGGATGACAGTAAAGTAACAAGTCCCACTCTAAACATTTGTCTCTTTAAGTACATTAGCCATTCATTTCTTGCTGTCCATGATTTTTTTT
>PITA01026967.1:0-21783 GCA_004023965.1 Spilogale gracilis
GCTGCATAGTATTCCATTGTGTGTGTGTGTGTGTGTGTGTGTGTGTGTGTGTGTGTGTGTGTGTCTTCTTTATCTATCTATTCATCTGTTGATGGACATCTAGGTTTTTTCACATAGTTTGGCTACTATGGACATTGCTGCTATAAACATTTGGGTGTATGTGCCCCTTCAGATCACTATCTTTTTATCTTTGGGGTAAATACCCAGTAGTGCGATTGCTGAGTTGTAGGGTAGTTCTATTTTCAACTTTTTGAGGAATCTCCATACTGTTTCCCAGAGTGACTGCACCAGCTTGCATTCCTATCAATAGTAGAGGAGGGTTCCCCTTTCCCCACATCCTCGCCAATATCTGTCGTTTCCTGACTTGTTAATTTTAGCCATTCTGACTAGTGTGAGGCGATATCTCACTGTTGTTTTCATTTGGATTTCCCTGATGCTGAGGGATGTTGAGCACTTTTTCATGTGTCTGTTGGCCATTTGGTTGTCTTCTTTGGAGAAATGTCTGTTCATGTCTTCTGCCCATTTCTTGATTGGAGTTTTTGTTCTTTGGGTGTTGAGTTTGAGAAGTTCTTTATAGATTTTGGATACTAGCCCTTTATCTGACATGTCATTTGCAAATATCTTTTCCCATTCTGTCAGTTGTCTTTTGGTTTTGTTGAAGTTGACTGTTTCCTTCACTGTTTCATTGATGAAGTCCCAATAGTTTATTTTTTTCCTTGCTTTCCCTGCCTTTGGTGATGTTTCTAGGTAGAAGTTGCTGTGGCTGAGGCTGAAGAGGTGGTTGACTGTGTTCTCCTCAAGGATTTTAATGGATTGCTGTCTTACATTGAGGTCTTTCAACCATTTTGAGTTTATTTTTGTGTGTGGTGTAAGGAAATGGTCCAGTTTCATTCTTCCGCATGTGGCTGTCCAATTTTCCCAACACCATTTGTTGAAAAGACTGTCTTTTTTCATCGGACATTCTTTCCTTGAAGATGAGTTGACCATAGAGTTGAGGGTCAATTTCTGTGCTCTCTCTTCTGTTCCACTGATCTATGTGTCTGTTTTTGTGCCAGTACCATACTTTCTTGATGATTATGGCTTCATAATAGAGCTTGAAGTCTGGAATTGTGATGCCACCAACTTTGGTTTCCTTTTTCAACATTCCTCTGGCTATTTGGGGTCTTTTCTAGTTCCATATAAACTTTAGGATTATTCGTTCTATTTCTTTGAAAAACATTGATGGTATTTTGATAGGGATTGAATCAAATGGTAGCATAGACATTTTCACAATAATTGTTTTTCCAATCCATGAGCATGGAATGTTTTTCCATTTCTTCATCTTCCTCAATTTCTTTCATGAATACTTTTTAGTTTTCTGAGTACAGATCCTTTGCCTCTTTGGTTAGATTTATTCCTAGGTATCTTACAGTTTCGAGTGCAATTGTACATGATATTGACTCCCTAATTTCTCTTTCTTCTGTCTTGTTGTTGGTGTATAGAAGTGCAACTGATTTCTGTGCATTGATTTTATATTCTGACACTTTACTGAATTCCTGTATGTGTTCTAACAGTTCTTGAGTGGAGTCTTTTGGGTTTTCCACAGAAAGTATCATATCATCTACAATGAGTGAGAGTTTGACTTTATCTTTGCCAAGTTGGATGCCTTTTATTTCTTTTTGTTGTCTGATTGCTGAGGCTAGGACTTCTAGTACTATATTGAACAGCAGTGGTTTTAGTGAACAGCCCTGCTGTGTTCCTGACCTTAGGGTAAAAGTTCTCAGTTTTTCCCCATTAAGAATGATATTTGTGGTGAGTTTTTCATAAATGGCTTTATGATGTTGAGGTATGTACCCTCTATCCCTACACTGTGAAGAGTTTTGATAAAGAAAGGATGCTGTACTTTGTCAAACACTTTTTCAGCATCTATTGAGAGTATAATGTGGTTCTTGCTCTTTCTTTTATTAATGTACTGTATCATATTGATTTATTTGAGGATGTTGAACCAACCTTGCAGCTCAGGAATAAATTCCACTTGCTCGAGGTGAATAATCCTTTTAATGTGCTGTTGGATCCTATTGGCTAGTATTTTGGTGAGAATTTTTGCATCTGTGTTCATCAAGGATATTGGTCTGCAATTCTCCTTTTTGATGGGGTATTTGTCTGGTTTTGGGATCAAAGTAATAAATGAGTTTGGAAGTTTTCCTTCCATTTTTATTTTTTGAAACAGTTTTAGGAGAATAGGTATGAATTCTTCTTTTTTTTTTTTTTTTAAGATTTTGTTTATTTTACTGCGAGAAACACAGCCAGAGGGGGAACATAAGCAGGGGGAGTGAGAGAGGGAGAAGCAGGCCTCCCGCTGAGCAGGGAGCCCGATGTGGGACTTGAACCTAGGTCTCCGGGATCATGACTTGAGCCGAAGGCAGTTGCTTAACCAACTGAGCCACCCAGGTGCCCCATGAATTCTTCTTTAAATGTTTTGTAGAATTTCCCTGAGAAGCCGTCTGGCCCTGGGCTCTTGTTTATTGGGAGATTTTTGATTATTGCTTCAATCTCCTTACTGGTTATGGGTCTGCTCAGGTTTTCTCTTTCTACCTGGTTCAATTTTGGTAGTTTATGTTTCTAAAAATACATCCATTTCTTCTAGATTGTCAAATTTGCTGGTGCATAGTTGCTCATAATGTGTTCTTATAATTGTACTTCTTTGGTTTTGGTTGCAATCTCTCCTCTTTCATTCATGATTTTATTAATTTGGGTCCTTTATTTTCTCTTTTTTGATAAATATGGCCAGGGGTTTATCAATCTTGTTAATTCTTTCAAAGAACCAGCACGTAGTTTCATTGATTTGTTCTACTGTTATTTTGGTTTGTAATTCAATAATTTCTGCTCTGATCTTTAGTATTTCTCTTCTCCTGCTTGGTTTAGGGTTTCTTTGCTGTTCTTTCTCCAGCTCCTTTAGGTGTAGGGTTAGGTTGTATAGTTGAGACCTTTCTTGTTTCTTGAGAATGGCTTGTGTTGCTATGTACTTTCCTCTCAGGACCACCTTTGTTGTGTCCAAAAGAGTTTGAACAGTTGTGTTTTCATTTTCATTTGTTTCCATGAATTTTTAAAATTCTTTTTTAACTTCCTGGTTGACCCATTCATTCTTTAGTACAATACTCTTTAGCTTCCATGTATTTGAGTTCTTTCCAACTTTCCTCTTGTGGCTAAGTTTTAGTTTCAGATCATTGTGGTCTGAAAATATGCAGGGAATGATTCTAATCTTTTGGTACCAATTGAGACCTGATTTGTGACCCAGATGTGATCTATTCTGGAAAATGTTCCCTGTGTGCTAGAGAAGAATGTGTATTCTGTTGCTTTGGGATGGAATGTTCTGAATATATCTGTGACATTAATCTGGTCCAGTGTGTCACTTAAGCCTTTATTTCCTTGTTGATCTTTTGCTTAGATGATCTGTCCATTTCAGTGAGGGGTGTGTTAAAGTCCCCTATTGTATTATTGTCAATGTGTTTCTTTGATGTAATTGTTAATTAGTTTATATAATTGGCTCTCCCATGTTAGGGGCATAAATATTTGAAATTGTTTGGTCTTCTTGTTGGACAGACCCTTTAAGTGTGATACAGTTTCCTTCTTCATCTCTTATTATAGTCTTTGGCTTAAAATCTAATTTTTCTGATAAAAGGATTGCCACCCTAGCTTTCTTTTGATGTCCATTAAGATGGTAAATTGCTTTTCACCCCCTCACTTTAAATCAGGAAGTGAGTTTGGGTCTAAAATGAATTTCTTGGAGCCAGCATATTGATGGGTCTTGTTTTTTTTTTTATTATTCTGATATCCTGTGTCCTTTGATTGGGGCATTTAGCCCATTTACATTCAGGATAACTATTAAAAGATATGAATTTAGTGCCATTGTATTGACTATCAGGTGACTGTTACTGTATATTGCCTCTGTTCCTTTCTGGTCTGTTACTTTTAGGATCTCTCTTTGCTTAGAGGACCCCTTTCAATATTTCCTGTAGGACTGGTTTGGTGTTTGCAAATTCTTTTAGTTTTTGTTTGTCCTGAAAGTTTTTTTTAAAGATTTTTAAAATTTATTTGACAGAGAGAAACACAGACAGCACAAGCAGAGTGAGTGAGAGAGGAAAAAGCAGGCTTCCCACTGAGCAGGGAGCCCAATGCAGGGCTGGATCCTGGGACTCTGGGATCATGACCTGAGCTGAAGGCAAATGCTGAATGACTGAATCACCCAGGTGTCCCTGTCCTGGATGCTTTTTTTTATCTCTCCTTCTCTTTTCAGTGATAACCTATCTGGATATAGTATCCTTGGCTGCATGTTTCTTTCATTTAGTTCTCTGAATATATCAGAGATAAAGCAGAGCAGTCCTTTCTGGCCTTCCAGGTCTCTGTGGATAGGTTACTGCCAGTCCAATATTTCTGCCATTGTATGTTACAGAGCTCTTCTCCCAAGCCGCTTTTAGGATTTTCTCTTTGTCACAGAGACTTGTAAGTTTTACTATTAGATGATGGGGTGTGGACCTATTTTTATTGATTTTGAGTGGGGTTCTCTGTGTCTCCTGGATTTTGATGTTTGTTTCCTTCACCAAATTAGGGCAATTCTCAATTATAATTTGCTCCACTATACCTTCTGACCCTCTCGTTCTTCTTCTGGGATCCCAATTTTTCTAATATTGTTTTGTCTTAGGGTATCACTTATTTCTCAAATTCTCCCCTCATGGTCCAGTAGTTGTTTGTCTCTCTTTTTCTCAGCTTCTTTATTTTCCATCATTTGGTCTTCTATTTCACTAATTCTCTCTTCTGCCTCATTTATCCTAGCAGTAAAGGCCTCCATTTTTGATTGCACCTTGTTAATAGTTTTGTTGATTTCAACTTGTTTAGGTTTTAGTTCTCTTATTTCTCTAGAAAGGGATTTTATTTCTCCAGAAAGGATTCTCTAGTATCTTCCATGCTTTTTTTGAGCCCAGCTAGCACTTTGATAATCATCATTCTGAACTCTAGTTCTGACATATTACTAATGTCCCTATTGATTAGGTCCCCAGCTGTCGGTACTACCTCTTATTCTTTTTTTCACAGTGAGTTTTTCTGCCTCATCATTTCATCCAGATAAGAATAGAGGAATCAGGGAACAAAATACTAAAAGGGTAGCGATGACCTCAGAAAAACATACACTAAGTCAGAAGAGACCCAAAACTGGGGGGAGAAGAAAGGAAAAAAATCTCTCTCTATATATCTATATCATCTATGTCTATATCTATATCTATATGTCACTCTGTATATATGATTGGACTGGTGAATAGAACAGAGCCACACCCTTGATTTTGGGTGTATTTTGGTCTGTTAGAAGAAACTGCCTCTCAAAATTAAAAAAAAAAACATTTGTACAGAAATAAGGGTATACATAGTGAAGGGATGGAATATGACTATAAAGATAAAGATTTAAAAAGATTTTAAGAAAGGAATTGATAAGAAGTTGGTTTTAAAGAGAAAAAAGAAAAATAAAAAGAGATAAGAATGTGACGAGACTGGAGATTAGAACAGAGCATACACTAGATTTAGGGTATATTTTGATCTATTGGAAGAAACTGTATCCCAAAATTTTAAAGAATGAAAAACCTGTGTGTATATGAAAAATAATCTTAAATACAAGGAAGAGGTAGAATGAAAATTAAAAAAGATTTTTTTAAAAAAGATATTTATAAGATAAAATGGTTAAAAATATTAAAATAGGAAAGAGAAAAAATTTAAAAAATAGAATAAGAAAAAAATAAAATTAAAAAAATTTAACTTTGAAAGACTAAAGAATCATGGGGGAAAAAAACCCATGAAATCTATGTGGTGCATTCCCTTAGCTCTGGAGTTCTGCAATTCTCAGTGATCGGTGAACTTGGTCTTGGCTGGATGTTCTCACTGATCTTCTGGGGGAGGGGCCTATTGTAGTGATTCTCCAATGTCTTTGCCTGAGGCAGAACTGCCCCACCCTTGCCAGGAGGCAGGCTAAACAGTTTGCTCACGTTTGCTCTTGGTAGCTTTTGTTCCCTGAATGCTTTCTGTACAGCTCTGGAGGATGGGAATGAAGATTGTGGCCTCCTAGTCTCTGGCACAGAGGAGCTGAGAGCTCAGGGGCCCCACTCCTCAGTGCACCCTGGGAGAAAAGCAGTCAATCACACCTGTGTCTGTGGTCTCCTGCCACACTCCATGCTTACCCAGCCTGTGACCAAGTGTTTTCGTCTCTGCACACAACCCTGTTTGGAGTCTCCAAACCCAGTAGATTCCTGCAGCACAGCATGCTCCTGGGCTGCTCCTCCTGGTGAAGGAAGGGGGGGTCTCCACAGATCTGCCATTTGTAGGTTCCCTGCTCGAAGAGCAGTGGTCTGACTGTACCTCAGATCATGGTTTAAGGTGCATCTGAGAGCCCACTCCTTGGCTCTTTCTCTGCAGCTGGCTTCCCCACTCTGATACCTGAGAGCTCTGCCATACTCAGGCACCCTCAGTCTTTCTGTGACCTGTGGGTCCTGAGACCACACTGTCCCAGCAAGGGTTTCACCCCCCGCTTAGCTTCTGGGGCAATGTCCCTAGGGGAGCAGATCTCTAAAAGTTTGGATTTTTTGCTCTGCCACTCTACTCCTGGCCAGGAACCAGCCCCTCCCCTGCCATCTGTCTTCCCAGATGTTGTCATGGATTCACATATCCACACGGCTCTACCTTCCAGAAAGTGGTTGCTTTTCTGTTCCTAGAATTGCTGCTCTTCTTTTCAATCTCCTGTTGAGTTTGTAGGTATTCTGATTGGTTTGATAACCATCTAGCTGAACTGCTGGGACCTGATGATATCTA
The DNA here is from genome assembly GCA_004023965.1 of Spilogale gracilis. Lineage (NCBI taxonomy): Eukaryota > Metazoa > Chordata > Mammalia > Carnivora > Mephitidae > Spilogale > Spilogale gracilis. The sequence goes on from PITA01026967.1 coordinate 6,829, forward strand.
AGTCTCCTACTGTTTCACCATCTTGCTCCTCCTCCATGTTTTTTTTTTTTTTAATGTTGATTGTAAGAATATTAAGAGTCAAATATATTTGAGGCCCACTGATAAGGCTTTAGTGATTAGGTAAAAACTTCTGGTTGTCCATTATATCTGTTTTCCTTCACTTCTTATACAATGATAGAACTTTTAGCTAGGAACATGACTGCCTACATAAAAGTTATGCTTCCCAATCTTCCTTGTCTTTTGTGGCCATATGAACAGATTCTGGCCAATGAGATAGAGTAAATTTGAGGTGTGCAATTGGAATGCAGGTACAATGAAGAGTCAGCCATTTTGAACCACGTGAATGTGGACTATATGTGAGAGGCCATAAGACCCCATGACAGCTTGGGCTTCTGAAGATTATGTAGAGCAGACCCACCTTTCCTGCCTTCTGGAATTTTATGTGATAGGGAAATTATTTTCTATCTTATAAATTCATTGCTATTTTATTCTTTGGCACATAAGTTGAATTTTAATACAGATAAAAAGCATGTATACAATGCATTTAAATTTCTTAGGGCTAGTTTCAATTCATGTCTTCATCATTGTTTTTCTTCCTCTATTTTTATTTTTAATATTTAATCTTATTTTTTGTGTCCTTATATACTTGCTTAAATATTTTAAATATAAATAAACATGCTCACCACCTAGGAATACTTCCTAATAAAGTTACTTGAAGACATTGTAGATAACCAAAGATGAATCAAACTTTAGATTCAGAAGTGGGGAGTTAGTATATTAGGATAGTATCAGTGTTGAATATGGAACTAGAATAAATAACAATTGTAAATATAGACAGATTATCTTTTTCTTCCACTTCCCCTCCCCTTCTTGGGCATGGGACATATGAGGTTAAGGCAAGAGAAGGATTTGCTAACACAAATCAGGACTCCCTCTCTGCCTGGCCTTGTCATACAAAGAATAAAACACAGGCTTGGCTTTCAAACATCTACTTGTAGGGAAGAGAACAGTGCTCCCATAAAAATCTTCACTTTCAGAAACTCATGACCTTAATGCCTCGTTTGGATCTCATCATCTTCACTTCCTAGAGAAATCTATAAATTAGTTAAGAATTTTTGTGTTTGGGCACCTGGGTGGCTCAGTGGGTTAAAGCCTCTGCTTTCGGCTCAGGTCATGATCTCAGGGTACTGGCATCGAGGCCCACATTGGGCTCTCTGCTCAGCAGGGAGCCTGCTTCCTCTTCTCTCTCTGCCTGCCTCTCTGCCTACTTATGATCTCTCTCTGTATAATAAATAAATAAATCTTTAAAAAAAAAGAATTTTTGTGTTTAAGCATTTTTTCAACATAACTTATCTCCTGTGACAACAATTCAATCATATAAAACAAAGACCAGTTTTTAAACTCAGATCCTGGATGTTGTAAACAAAAATTTAAATTGTGCTTTATTTCATAATCCTAAACTGAATCTTTCCTTTTTCTTTCTCAATAATCTCCTATCATATTTTTCTTTAGAAGTAATTGACCCAAAACCTCAAAATACTTTATCTAGCTGTTGCTGCTAAAAAACTGGGACTCTATATCCCTGTCCAAGAAAAATGTACAAATGATTCATTGTCCATTCTGTCTGATATTAATACTATCTCTTTACAGTCTTTGTTTGCATTCGCTTGATTTGCCTTCCTGTCTGTTTATTTTAATTTTGTAATTTTGTTCTAAAGAGGTTGGCCTGGGTTTTTATTTTGAGAAATGTTGTCTTTTAATTGAATTAACTGCTTAAGACTAATAGCCAACATCATATTTAATGGGAAAATATGAGTGACTGTCCTAAAATCAGAAGTAAAACAGGATTCTAAAATCACCATTATTATTTGAGCATATACTTGAGTTTGAGGCTGTGCAATGAATTATAAAATAGAAATAAGAGATAGAAATATTTGAAAGCAGAAGATGAACATATCATATCTAGATGATATGATTTTTTGATCAGAAAAAGCCCAAGAGAACCCAGTTGGAACTGTTATGACCAGTAAATGAGTTAGAAACAAGATAGGAAAATAATGTAAAGTTAATTGTTTTTATATAAACCAGTAATAAATAAATGAATAAAATAGGTAAAAAGTACAATAAAGTTTCCACTAAGAACAGCCATATCCATTATATCAAAAAACTTTTAGAGCCTCCTATGGACCACATTGAGCTATAACATCCCTGCCCTTGAGGGCTTTAGTTCTAGCAGGGAAGACTAAAACGCACACCTATAATCACAACAGGATGTGTTCCGTGCTAGGATAGAGGTACCATGCAGGATGAGGATGGTCTGGCTGGATTCTAAAGGAAAAGTGTGCATTTGGTGAGTTTTAATTTTAATTCAGGTATAGAGATTGATGATGGGTAATAGTATCAAGGTGTGAGAGAGAAACTCATTTGTTCAATAAGGCAGGGTTGTAGAGTACAGGAGAGGGAGTGGATGTGGTGAAGGCAGTGAGATATGTATAGTCAGTTCACTAAAGACTCTGTAGGCTGTGTTGAAGACTATAGGGAAATCCCACTTGTGACCCTTAGAATGTCCTCTTACCTTCTTTAGGCATATTAAGGATGGCAGTCACTTGGATGATATTCTTTCAGTTCTGTCATTCTGTTCTGAAGACGTTTGGTGTGAGGCTGGTTGTAGGTCTGCCTCTGCACGTGTAACCAGGGTAAGGTATTTGAAGTACCCCTGATTAACTGGGGTGCAGAGCAGGGGGTGTCTACTGCATCAGACTCCTTCTCAGAGATGGTTACCTATTGATGAGAGCCTAAGGATGAGCCTTGGTCCCTGAAGCAACATCTCAAGATGGTCTTTATAGTCAAGGAAGTAACCCATCGTGGTGCATCTGAGATCGCCTGAAGTTCACCAAAAACCTAAAAGAGACTTTAGCCATGCGGTCCCACTGGGGTAAGTGCCCAATGGCTACACTCTGGAGAAATGCATGTATAGAAGGTTTTTTTATTAGAGAGGTTCTGTTCAGTTCTAACACTGGGCTTTCACAAAGAGTAGGGAGATCTGTTGAGAAACTGGTGTAGTTCATTGCTTCTGACAGTTGCAGATAATGAAATTCTGGCTGAGTAGGAAGATCATGAGTTTATGTGCTTGGTGCTGCTGTGGTCAGATATGCCATTTAGGTCTTGTGGTTTATGAGATTTATAAGTTAAATTTCACAAGGGAGATTATCCATCTTACTTGGCATTGAATGAGCCAAGTAGTAATAATATTAATAATAGCAGGTAACACTTATAAAACACTTACTATTACTCAGGGTCCTATTCTAAGTACTTTCCTTGAATTGTCACACCCCTATGAGGTAGATACTGATTGTTATCACCATTCTACCGAATTAGTCAATTCAGGCTGGGGAGATAGTGTCTTATTCATGGTCATACAGGTAAGGCTTCATGGGAGTGTGTTTCAGATCCATGCCTATCAGATTCTTAAATGCATTTTCTTTTCTTTTTTTTTCTTTTTTTTTTTTTTAAAGATTATTTATTTATTTGACGGAGAGAAACACAGCCAGAGAGGAAACACAAGCAGGGGGAGTGGGAGAGGGAGAAGCAGGCTTCCCGCGGAGCAGGGAGCCTGATGCAGGGCTCAAACCCAGGACTCTGGGATCATGACCTGAGCTGAAGGCAGTCGCCCAACCAACTGAGCCACCCAGATGCCCCTAAAAGCATCTTCTTAGTTAGAAACCTCTACCGCCTTAGGGGGGGTTGGGATTTTGAGAAGTGGAATTTTGAGTTTGAGTGGTTGCTCAGGTTGCTGTGTTCTATTCTACAGAACTTGAACACAACTTTGTTGACTAGAAGGTTTTTCTTTACCCAAGAAATCTTTTTTGGGTCCACTTTTTAATTAAAAAAAAAAACATGCACGTGAAGGCCTTGGGATAAGATAGAATTGGTGATCATTTTGGATATACTTGTCTCCATTCTAAATGGCTTACATCAGTTGGTCTGGGATAGGAATGTGGAGTGGGAGGTACAGATACAGATAAGCAAGAGTCCAGATGTGCAGAACAGGATCTAAGATGTAGACAAGGCATGGCTGACAAGGTTCACAAAGGGGAGCTCATGGGAGAGCTCACCGTCTGTCTTGGAAACAAGAACGTGTGTTCCTGCAGCAGACATTCTCCCTGTGAAATCCATGTCCACAAAGCCCTGCTTGAATTTTGCCATTTTTATCAGATAGAAGGAATCAAAGAATGTACTTGTTCAATAGAACCTCAGTGGTATCTGAAGCTCTAAAAACCTGTGAACAAGTGCTGGAACACTACAATCTTGGGTGAGAGTTAAACTTGGAAGCTGGTAAATGCAGTAAAGTAATACACTCAGTACAGAAGTATGACTTTGTAGATCACTGAGCAGTTTGGCAGTTTTACCCAGTGCATGCTTTTATTAAGTCACCTGTGTCTGTTGTAGTTTTTGCCTTGTCATGATTGGAAGCCTGCTTGTATCTTTATCAGGGTGAGCCTTAAAAATGCAGGAAGACTATTTATCCATATATCACATCTTTATTTTAGGCACAGAATTATTTTGGGCAAAATATCTTCCTAACTTTCAAATATTTATCTTTTGAAATAAAATAATAAAATTAAGTTTGGGAATTAGTAAGGGAAATTAGTAAGGGAAAGCATAAGGGAAAGTGAATGTCACTTTATTATACTTGACATTAATAAAAACCAGAGTGTTGTATTAAAAAAAGCTACTGCATCAATACTATTTCTTTGCCTATTTTTAAGTGGAATTATAAAATCATTTTTACACATTTTTTTTTTTTTTTCTGAGGCGTAATACTTTAAATATACTACTTGGTGAGGATAAGCTAAACTTATAATGTCCTGTGTTTTTATGATCTGAAAAACATGTTTTGGGGTCTGCAGGCAGATATCCTGGTAATAACAGCCCATGATTTTTGAGCTATGATGAGAATACACACTAGCTGGAATCGTTGGAAATGATGGCAGTTTAACTCCCACTATTAAGTTTAAGACGTCGTCCAGGGTTAGATCTTACTTCTAATGGTGGCAATATCTCACATTTACAAGGCACTTTCATCATAGAGGGTCCCAGAATGCCTTCTGAGCATATGTCTCGAGGAATGACTATTCTGTGTGTTGCAGTCATTTCTTAGGAAAGCAACAACACCCATAAGGTCAGCACAGTGTGGTACCCCCCGAGGACAAGGCTGATCATTACGGTCAGTCAGAACAGACCTTAATTTTAAATCAACTTAATCTATTTGCCTGATTTGACTGGCACACCAATATTAATGTCCTTCAAAATTTCAGCAAGCCTGTGATGATTACAAAGTCAGTGTTTGACTTTTATATGGCCGCTGAAGGCACAGTGTCTCTTAACATCTTGCCAACTTAGTATTTTTATTTTCAGAAGTAATTGTTTTCTCCTCTGACTTAATAAAAATAGATGTTATGTGTTCCCTGTAGTTCCCATATGTTCTTTGGAAATTTCTAATGCCTGTATTGCCTTTGTTTATGTTTGTGTGGGTTTCCTCATTAGGAAATAATTGACACGTCTGGGAAGGATACCAGAGAGATTTTTTTAATTCTTCCCAGATATCTGCTTTTGTAAAGGCAAATGCAAATTAAAAGCAAGAGGCTTAGTTCTCCCTGTTGAAAATAAGAGACTCTTCTCCCTTTTCTTAGAGGATTTGTTTTAGAAAACTTATAATTTTAAATTCCTTCTCTGTCTCTTTGAAATGCATGTAAACACTTTTAAAAGCTAAATAAGTCTCTTATCAGTTTTATGACCCAAGAGTGTCTTAAGGATTCGGGAATCAGTTCTTGTAAATATAATCCTCAAGGTAGATAGCATCCCATCTCCCACTTTGTGTGGGAGGGTAGAGGCTCACTCCAGAGGGTGCCTGCCTCCAAAATTACCACCCGTCATAAAAATACGAGAGATTTATTCTTCCTTTGGATAAACCCCTCTAGCTAACACAAATGGTCACCTCAGTTCTGGGTGAAGCTCGGATGGACTGTGTGTGACAAATGGTACTGTCAAGTCTTCCTACGTGACTAGTTATTGTTTATTTTGAGAACATGTATGTGATGGGTTGTATCTAGTTGCCTATATAAAAAGGTGAGATTTTTCTTTGTCTTTGTCGTCTTTTAGCAAATTACAGTGATGCACATCTTTTTCTGGTTTAAGGCTTGTTTAGTAATGAAAGTGTTTTTGTTCTTTTCTGCCTTTGTGGAGAGGTTTTGCTTTTTTGTTTTGTTTTGGTTTTGTTTTTTGTTTTTTTAGCAGGAGATTTTGTTTTCAATTCTATTTTCCCAGCATCTTCTTTTGTGTTAGTTGCCATTGGGTGATTAGTAAATTTTTATTAAAACAGCCTGGGCAAGGTTGTTTGCATCACCTGGTTGATGGAAAATTGGAACAGGAAACCTGTACTGAGGATTCCTGATGAGCTAAGCATGATTCTATGGGCTTTAATATATTTTTCTTCTAATCCTCTGAGAAAACCTGAAGAGAGGTCATTTTACTTTTCTTGACCATTTCAAAAGACAAAAGAGGTAACTACTTAAACAATAGTATGTTAGTTATTACTATGTTCAACTTAAAAATTTTATAATGTACCATATAGGGCTATTGTCAGTTCTTCTTAAATTTTTCTTCTGAGAATCTTTGAGCCTTTGACTTTTTCTCTAGTCATCTGCCTCCAAGCCTTCATACCTGCTCAGAATTCTCCATTCCTGCCCTCTTCTTTATTGTTTCGGGGGGAAGTCTCCCTAGATGGGGAGGGTGCAAGTAGGGGCAGAAGATACATGCCCATGGGCTCTATCACTGCTTGATGGCAACTTAATATGTTATAGCATTAAAGAAAACTGAGACACAAGGCTGCTTAGGGGAGGTTCCTGCTGCTCCTATTCCATTAACAATTGGACCAAGTAAGCATACTTTTTTTTTTTAAGATTTTATTTTATTTCTTTATAAGAGAGAGAGCATGCATGCAAGAGTGGGGTGGCAGAGGGAGCAGCAGACTCCCCACTGAGCAGGAAGCCCCACATGGGGCTGGATCCCAGGACCTGTTATCATGACCTGAGCCTAAGTCAGACACTTAACCAATTGAGTCACCCAGTTGCCCTAGGATACCTCTGTTTGTTTAATTTTTTTTTCTTTTGCCATATGAAGATTCTTAAACTTATTTTTCAAAGATTTTTTTTCAGTAACTTTCAGACTCTTATTTTTTGTTAACATTTACTAGAAGTAAATATAATAATCTCTGTGATACAGTCAACTCAGAGCACTTGGAAGGAGTTCAATTATCATCCGCTATTATTAGATACTATAGGTCAAACAGTGGCTAATGGTATGACCTTGAATGCTGCTAGTGTTATTATGTAGCTTTTACGTAAACTTAAGAAAATTCTATAATCCTTCTCTGAGTCTACCCCTCATTTTCTGGGTGGGGATAAGGCCAGATGATATATTAAAATCTAAAACAGTTTTGAGGGACAACTCAGAAGGTAGAATGGAAGAGTGGAGGCCCCAAAGGGGGCTTCAGTGGGCTCTCCTCCAGCATTTGGGATAAATCCGAGGTACAAAGGCCCAGGGCAGTACATGATTCAAGCTTCCTCCCAAGCCACTTCCACGGACTCATGCAGTTTCTCCATAACCAGTGTCCAGGAGGCACTTAATGTTAAACCTCAGCACTGGTCTACAAGTGAACTTAATCAGAGGTGTGCAAACATCTGGTTTGAAATGAAAATGTTCGGGGACACACGGGACAGCACGGTGACTGTAGCTGGCAGGTCCGTACTGTGTACTTGAGAGTTGCTAAGAGATAAATGTTCGGCGCAGGCACAAACACACAGTGACTGTGTAAGGTAATGGATTTGTTAATTGCCTTTACTGTGCTAATCAGTTCTCAGTGTATAGGTATATCAAATTATTACACTGTATGCCTTAAATATACACAGTGTTATATGTCAAGAATATCTCGATAAACCTGGGAAAAATACTACCTGGGGCTGGTTGCCAAGCCCGAGGAATCAGAATCCGCAAAGCTGGGGCTGGGATAGTTGGATGTGAAAACTGTCCAGGTGATTCTTATGCATGTTGTATTTGAATAATCACTTTTTTTTTTTTTTAGTTGAAGAAGGCAGCTAAGGTGAGCCAGCTGTCCGTATTAATCCCAGTCTGATTTCCTTCTATGGTTCAGCATACCTTTTTTTTTTTTTTGACCGTAATTAGCATTTGTATTTTAAAAATGTGGACTAATTCTAAAATTAGCTTATGGTGATCTAACACTTGTGTTGCTGAAAATCACATAGGATACATTGTTACCTTAAAAGTCTATCTTACATTTGGATTATACACTACTTTCTGTTAGTTTGCAGATCTGAACATGGTTCCTCTCTTGAGATCTCCACCCCACTTTGTAGCAGCGCGGGTTTGGCGGCGGGCTGCCCTCCCTGCCAGTCAGGCAGCCAGCCCTATGGGAACCGGAAGGGGGATGAGCGCCCAGTAGGCCGCCTCCCTGTTCAGGGCTGTCATTAGCCTGACCACACACTCCCCGCCCTGTCAGCTGGTTTCAGGTGTGGAACAGGAAACCGCAGTTCTGAAATCTGCCCTTCCAAGTATATTTGTTGCTCTGCGATGGTAGCAGTAGCACGAGGCTAAACGTCAAAAATGGAAATTTCTGGGTAAACCGAGCAGAGAATTTTTCATTTTATCCATCAGTCGCCTCCAAAGGCAGCAGCTTCTCACAATCCTTCCCTAATTTTTAACACAAAAGATGGAGCCTGGGAAGTGTGGTACTGATGGGTACTGATGCCGTGGTTAGAGAGTTCAATACATTGAACGGAGGCAGAGAGATTTCATTTTCCAAACAGCAGCAGAAAACAGCCCTGACCAAACAGCCATACTTACTTGGCAGCAAATAGAGAGTCTGCTTAGTTCCTGAGGTGACTTCAGCAGAGGGAAGCTGGAGAAGACTTTGGCATGGTCTGCGTGTGTTCTGACAGTCTGAGGAAAACATTATTCCACAAAGTAAGTTTATTTCTGATGTCAGTTGTTTTGCTCAGGGCTGTTCCTTTGCTCCATGCCTGAAGACAGATGAGCACAGCTGCGGACAGTAATAATAATTACCACCCTCTTTGGAATGACTGTATTGTTCCAGGGGTCTAACACAGAGCAGTGCGACATAGCCTAGTGGTGATTCAGGCTGTACAAATCATGGGGTTGTTTTAAACATGAAATGAGGTGATGCAAGTGAGCTTCTTACCATAGTACCTGACACAAAAGAAGTACTTCATAAAAGCTAGTTATTTTTGATTTTATTGATGCTTTGAGATGCAGCCTAGTAGATCCAGGCCAAGAGCCACAAACTCTGACCTCAGACTGCCTGGGCTTAAATCCTGCTCTCTGACTATGGGTGAGTGAACATCTCTCAGTCTCAGTTTCCTCATCTGCAAAATGGGAATAATAATATTATCTACACTGTGTGCATTACATATATCGCAATGTGTTTAAAACAATGCCTGGCATATAATACAATATAAATGGTTGTGATTTTTAAAATGCTTTATATGCTCTATTGCTAGTTCCCAGAAAAACAGGTGGGTATTATCCACATTTTGTAAGGGAGGGTAAAGTGATTTGCCCAGACCCATGGCTTCCAAGTGCTAAGAACCACAACTTGAATTACAGTCTTCCTGTTTCTAAAACCCACACTCTCTGCAGAGCAGGGCTGTCATTTTAGCAAACAATGTTTTTGAATTTTATTAGTGGTATTTTTTTCTTTCATTTCAAATCTAATTTCTTTGACTTCTCAGCCTAAAAAATTATTATATTACTTTCATAAGAGAGGTTTTGTCCTTAACATCTTTACTTGATCTATTTGACACTGAGTCTGAGTTTTTTATTATGTTGTGGTTATTATTACTACTTTTAGAACATGGTTGTATTGGCTCCTAAAGACAAAAATTAAAATTTTTGGGGGCGCCTGGGTGGCTCAGTTGGTTAAGCAGCTGCCTTTGGCTCAGGTCATGATCCCAGAGACCTGGGATTGAGCCCCTCATCGGGCTCCCTGCTCAGCGGGAAGCCTGCTTCTCCCTCTCTCACTCCCCCTGCTTGTGTTCCCTCTCTAGCTGTGTTTCTCTCTGTCAAATAAATAAATAAATAAAATCTTTAAAAAATAATTTTTTTTATGGCTAAACAGTATTTTGAGGGGGCATATTGAAAATTAATGAGGTAAGTTTAATGATATTTATTTTTCTTTTCATAATTTACTTTTACTTTTTTATAAGCATATTTATGACAATAGTACCTTATTTAATACTTTATATTTCTAGATTTTTGTATATACCTTGTGAATTTTAATTAAAAAATTTAATTTTAAATTAAAATTTAAAAAGTATATATGCTGTATACATATATGTATATATACATAGTATATGTATGTTATTTTTATAATACTTTGTAAAATTCCAGAATTTTAGGACTAATAGAGGAGGCTCCCTTCTGTCAGTTTTTATTTGATGAAGGGATTGGACAGGAAGCATTTATGGCTTTGAAACCAAGTTAGGTTATAATAAACTCACATGGTAAGTTAGAAAACTGGAAAGAGTAATTTATACAGCAGGGTTTGGGGTGCTCTCAAATTGCAGGTGCTAAGCTTGGTGAGGGTCAAATGATCAAGGTGTGGCTCTGTCCTCAGGAAAGCTGGGGGAGGTGAGGTTATGTGAAGCAATACATATTGGGGATGATTAGCACTACTCAGAACTAAGTCAAATTACTCATTGGTTCCTCTTATCCTAAGTAATAGGGTCCTTGGTCAAAGGAATGAAGCTGATACAAAAGTGAAGGTCGAGCAGAGCTTTATTTTGCGCCAAGCCTCAGAATATTACTGGCCCTGAGGCCAGGGTCTCTTCTCTCCGGGGAGCAAAGGACCATGCCCAATTTATCAAGCCAGCTTTCATAGGCATCCCCCCACCTCCCAAATCACAAGCCGACTAAGGCCACATCTGCACAGGAGCTGATCCACTCATATGGCTTGCCTGAGTTAATTTGCACTTCCATGGTCTCCCATCTCTCCAACCTGGCTTGCCTTTGTTTTCCAGGGGCCATTTATCCATAACATCTGGAGCTGTTTTTCTGAGGAAACAGGATGGTGGCTTAGATTCCAAAACTGGACCTTACACTAAGTACCTAAAACCTGGGCGTTAGAAGTGAATCTTTTTTTTCTCATCATGTTAGGGTCAAGATGTGGCTTTAGCTATCACCATCCTCTACAGTATCCCCATTCTTTAAAATGAATAATTTTTTCTTTATTCCTAGGTAAAGTCCAGGCAAACACAACTTAAAACACATCTCTTAACCTCCTTACCAACCCATCAATCTCCCTATGTCCCCTCTACAATGGAATTCCTGAGCTGCTACAGTTCCTTCCATCAGAACATTTCTATAAGAATCCACCTCCCAGAAAGGACCCAACTTTAGCCTCTATTGTTTAAGACACTACAATCTTATCTCTCATGGTGTTATTTTAGTGTGTATTTTGTGAGCTAAATTTTCCCATCTCAGTTACTGTGGAAGAAGTAGGTGTTGGCGAATTTGTAGCTATTGTTTGGAACATTGTTTCTTTATTACAAAGGCTCTGGGTTTCTCTGCTTGTGTGAGCTTTTGGGTGAGCCCTGGTGATAATAGTTATGCTCGTGGAAGGCACTGTTTTAACTCTGCTAATGAGTAAATTTCAGTGATAAATTAAAAGATGTATTGATTTGTTGTGAATTTTACTTTAGTCTTTCTCCCATAATATTAAGAAATTGTGTAGATCCTAAAATATATAGGTTATCAAAATTTTACTTTCCACTTTCCATAGATTTTTTATTTCCATCCCCTGCCACCTCTGTCCTCAGCTGTATTTGTCCTTTTAACTTAAAAGTCCTATGTAGGCTATTTTATTTGCAGAATTGGAGATAAGATATCTATATCTATATCTATATCTATATCTATATCTATATCTATATCTATCTATATCTAAAATGTTAATCCCTACTGCCAATCTTTTTTGAGACTAAATTCAGCCTCATTTATCACTTATAAAAGCACTTTGAATAAAAAGGATGTATAGTATAAATATCAACAATGTGTCCTTTTGCTACATCTGTAATAAAGCTGTTATTAATGGTCCTATCTATCTATCTATCTATCTATCTATCTATCTATCTATCTAATCTATCCATCTAGCCTAAAAAGAAGCAAGAAATTTATAAGATTCATCTTTGTTTTTTTTTTCCTCAGAAGTCTTTCTCATCAGAAAGCCTTATGAGAGGTTGATACTGCTTAGAGTCAGTGAAACATCGGTGAAGGATGCTATATTAATGAATGTAGAGACAACGAAAATGAGGTGTCTGAATGAGGAATAAATTGGCTCATTTTGGTGGTGCATAAATTCTATCAGGCCATTTGGACACAGTTTAATAAATTTTGTTTCATTGCATGGAATGGTTTCCCTGGAGCTGGAGAGAGTGGTGCTATCTCTGGGAAAAGAGAAAGAACTCTATAAGTTACAAAATGTGAAGACCAAATTAAGCCACCAATCCAAGAGTTAGTAAGATTTTGAGAAAGAGGCAACAGGGAGTAGAAAGCAAGGTACTGCTGGTGAAATCTGGCACAGAGCTGGTATATCTATCTTGGTTTGGCATTTCCAAATAATAGGACGCAAAGTCTTATTATTCTAGGTTTGGTTCGTGTATTTGCTTTTTATTGCTGTTTAGCAAATTTAGTGGCTTAAGACAGCACACACTTGCCATTTCTGTTTTTGTGTGTTGGGAATCTAGGCAAGACTTAGCGAATCTTCAGAAATTAGACAATCAAGGTGCTGGCTGGGGCCCTGGAACAGGTTCCAAGCTCACGCAGGTTATTGACAAATCTCAGTTCTTTGCAGTTGGAAGACTGAGAGTCCTGACTTCTTGCTGGCTGATGTGCAGAAGCCGACCACAGCTCCTAGACATTGCCCACATTTCTTTTCTTTTAAGATTTTATTTATTTATTTGACAGAGAGAGAGAGAGATCACAAGTGGGCAGAGAGGCAGGCAGAGAGAGGAGGAAGCAGGCTCCCTGCTGAGCAGAGAGCCCGACGCGGGCCTTGATCCCAGGACCCTGAGATCATGACCTGAGCTGAAGGCAGAGGCTCAACCCACTGAGTCACCCAGGCGCCCTGCTCACCTTTCTTGCCATGCATTCCTCCTAATAGGGCTTCCCATAACATAGCAATTTGTGTCTTCAAAGCCAGCAAGAGAGAAGGAAAGCATGTCTGTTAAGAGCAAGTCTGTTAGCAAGATGCAGTTTTATGTAACACAATCCCAGGAGTGCTATCACATCTCCTCTGCCATCGTTTTGATTCGAAGCAGTCATGGGAGGGGATCACACAAACACAGGCAAATCTTGAGGCAGGTTCTCTCTGCAGGGTCACCTAGGTGGAGGTTTATGAGCGTGGTGGAGTAGGCATTTACTCTTTAGCCTTTTTGGTTAAAATCTGACTTTGTCATTGTCAATTGCTACATTTATCTTTAGCGGTCTTATTGGGATGAGGGAATTGTAATGAACTAAAAACTGCCATAGATTGCTTCCATCTATTTGGGATGTTTCTTCAAGGAAAAACAGGTCTTCTTTTAAAGCTCTGTCAAAGGACTTCAGTATTCCCTACGTGCAGTATAATCCTTCCTCAGCTCCCAGGAACTGGTGTACGCTGATTTCCTCAGATGTATCCGCTGCCACACAGCTAGGATCTTGTGTAAAACCTACTATAGTTTGTATTCTTTTTGCTTAAAAAGAGGTAATTAGTTGCAATCAAACATACTAAATTTACTGACCCCAGGAACAAGGAGGTTTTTGATGAAAGCTGTTTAGCACTGGTGTTGATTTATAGTCAAGAGAATGATGATTTTGCTACTTGAGGATCTGAGAGTGGCTTATTGCCCACGGAGGGGCTGGTTTATGGAATGCTGCTTTTAATTTTATTTTGATGGTTTTTCTCTAATAATCTGATTTTTCTCCCCTTTCTTATTTGCCCCATTCTCAGTCATTTATTCTCCAAATTGCTTTTGGGCAGTCCTTAATGCTTGTGTTGCTACATCTACAGACCTAATATGAACAGTACTCTCTGCCTTGAAAGCGAACACTAATTGAATTTGCTTGCATTCAGTGATTTTAATGAGGCTCTGGAGTGTTGTTTAGTGACAACTTTTATATGGAAGAAACTGAAAAAATTAACATGTTACATTTAGTAAATTAGCAATTACTTAGCTCCATTATATCAAAACAGTCACCTACATTTATAAATATTACATTCATAAAGCATGTCTTATATGCCAGGCTCCAGGGCTCCTTTTTTTCATGGGACAACAACACAAAATTTAGTGAATGAATTCTTAGGTGAGAAAACCCTAAATTGTAGCAACTGCTGATATTCATTTCATCTTTCTTCCTTTCTGACAGACCCTCCCAAAATGGTCTCAGTGAAAGCTGATCTGTCCCCAGCTGTAAAATTAAACATCTCAGCTTCTCTTTGGGTCACATGCTTCTCACCAGAATATTTAGGCAAAGGCAGGAGATCAAGTTTGCATGTGGGCTTTGGGCAAATCTATTTTGCTGTTATAAAGTAGCACAAGAAGAAATTTTTCTTTTTGAGGTTGTTATGTTTACAAGTGACATCTGGAACTCTGGCAGCTATTTTGAGACATAGGGGAAGTTGCCATGATGAAAATGGCAGAGTAGAAAGAGAAAAGAAAATGTGTCTCAATTAGACCATTTAGCTTCTGAATTAGCTTATCCTGGAGATGTCCACTCTGGTATTTCTTAATATCTAAGATAATAAAAAGTTCTTATCATTTAAGTTAGTTTAATCATTATTCCCTCCCTCCCTTCCTCCCCACTCCCTTCCTCCCTTCCTCTCTC
>PITA01026968.1:0-13405 GCA_004023965.1 Spilogale gracilis
TATTTATTTGACAGAGAGAGAGATCACAAGTAGGCAGAGAGGCAGGCAGAGAGAGGAGAGAGCAGGCTCCCTGCTGAGCCTCAATCCCAGGACCCTGAGATCATGGACTGAGACGAAGGCAGAGACCCCAACCCACTGAGCCACCCAGGTGCTCTTAAAAAGCTCTTTAATTATTATTATTTTTTTTTTTTTAAGAGAGGGAGTGTAAACAGGTGGGGAGGAGCAGAGAGAGAGAATCTTAAGCAGGCTCCATGTAGAGCCAGACAAGAGGCTAGATCTCAGGACCTTGAGATCATGACCTGAAGTGAAATCCAGAATTGGACACCCAACCAACTGAGCCTCCCAAGACCCCCTGCATCGTGGAATTTTTTGTGTGTAGTTGATTTTTCAGTTTGCTCATGGTAAATTCCCCCATGCAAAAGTAACATATTGATTCTCTTTGTAGAGTGAAATGTATCAAGATTTTCAGTTTCATTTTTGTTTTGAGTCACAACCAGGGAGTTCTACAGGCCCAGGTTATAAAATAACACACTCATGTTTTCTTCCAGTGTTTGGTTTGTTTTGTTATTTGTTTTGGTTTAACTTTATTTTTTTTAATTTTTTTTTGATATTTGTTTTTTTGTAATTTTGCACAGTTGTGTTTATTTATTTATTTGTTTTAGAGAAAGAAAAAGAGGAGGAGGAGGGGCCTAGGGAGAAGGAAGAGGAGAATCTCAAGCCTATGATTCCACACTGAGTATGGAGCTCCCCTGGGGCTCCATTTCAAGACCCTGAGCTCGTGACCGAAGCCAAAATCATGAGCCAGCCACTTAACCAAACCAGGCACCTCTGGTTTGGTTTAACTTTAGATATTCAATACGATTGGAATTTATTCTGATATACTATGTAAAATTTAAAACCAGTTTTATTATCTTCCAAGCCAATCACATTGTTACACTACCCTTTATTTTTTTTTTTTAAATTCCTCTACCTAGGAATGGAGCACCTGAGTGGCTCAGTCAGCTGAGCATCTGCCTTTGGCTTGGGTCATGATCTTGGGGTCCTAGGACTGAGCCCCATGTTGGGGTCCCTGCCCAGTGGGGAACTTACTTCCTCCCTTTCCTTCTGCCCCTGCCACCCCACTCATGCACTCTCTTTCTCTCTCTCTCAAATACATACATACATATGTAAAATATTTAAAATACAAAATCCCTGTACCCCAATAACTTGAGATTTTATCTTGAGATTCTGTAAGTTGTCATATATCCTGGAATCTATTTCAAGCCTTTCTGTTTTATATTTCACAGAAGATAAAATATTCTAGTTTCTTTGGCTAGGACTGGGAGGACAGATTAAAAGGAGAAGAGCATACGGATATTATTTACCATACAAAGAACCCTCACAAGAAAAAGGAAGACCCCAAGAAGTGACTAGGTCTAAGTGATTACATACTAGCTTGTATAAAGATGAGAAAATATGGAAAAGTAACTAAAACATAGGGGACACTAAAGGAAAGTAAGAGTTATTTTAATAAGTTCTGTTTGCGGGGCGCCTGGGTGGCTCAGTTGGTTAGGCGACTGCCTTCAGCTCAGGTCACGATCCTGGAGACCCGAGATCGAGCCTCACATCGGGCTTCCTGCTCCGCGGGAAGCCTGCTTCTCCCTCTTTCAGTCCCTCTGCTTGTGTTCCCTCTCTAGCTGTGTTTCTCTCTGTCAAATAAATAAATAAAATCTTAAAAAAAAAAAAATAAGGTCTGTTTGCACCAATTTTCTCAGCCTCTACTAGCCATCTCTGGTGCTAAAGATGTTTCTTCCTCCTGACACAAGAAAGACACTTTTCACATGGGAATTTTATCTCCTTTGTTGTATCTACAGTGTTTCTTTCTATCTGCCTTTGACTCAAAATAATCAATATGACAAAGTGGCATATTTTGGGATGCACATCCTGAATTCCCTCAGTATCACTCATCTGTTCATGCCCCAGGAAAACTCCTAGTGAGCCAAGAGGTTCTGCCAAGTCTCTCTGCTACCCTCACTGAACTTGCTGTCAAGATAGGCATATAAAGAAAATCATGCATTAGTGCTTTGATGAAAGCTAGAGTTATATAAAAAGAAAATCTGTACAATATTCTATGTCCTTGAAATTACACAGGTGACTACACAAGTTATAAAGCAGAAATATGAATATTTATTTCCTCAAGAGTATCTTATTTGATTCAAATTATAAAATAGAAAATACTCAATCTACAAGTTTGTTGGCTTTGATTGAATTGTCTTCTAAAATTTGGTGATTGGAAAAATACACATGATCTGTCTATATTCTATTACATTCTTATGTAGTCAATTAATAAATTTGTCTTGTAATGTATTTCTTTAAGGTATAATAAAACAGAATTTTAAATTGCTATTATTCATATATTTGAAGAGCATTGTATGCATGCAATAAATTTTATAAAGTAATTTCTAAAATGACAAGTCTAATTTTTTTTCATTGTATGGCTTTCAGAAACTATTATTTCAAAAAGAAAAAAGAAAAAGAAACTATTATTGCCTATTCCTTATTTGTTGACTCAATATTACCATAATTCCCCATCAACTTTGCCTCGCATTTCTACTTAATTTAGTAAAATATATATGTGCATATACCTACATATATACATACATATATGTGCATTTGTATATAATATATATAATATGTTAAATGTACATGTGCATTACATTTTTTATTACGGTAATTTCATAATGACAATAGAAAGGACCCATAGGAGTCACCATTCCAGCCCTTATTTCTATGTTTGTCCTGACTTCTCTTGCTTGACTCAGTTGCAGGTGTTAGGAATCAGTGAATTTCAGGTTTACCTCATTGGCCCTTCACACACACAGACACACACATTATCCTGTGCACCATGCCCTGAGCCATTAAACAAAACAAAACAAAGCAAAAACCTACTTATATTTGGAAATACCTCATGTGCTGGAAGTAGTCTGCTGCCTCCGGTCTGTGTCCTCTGAGATCTAAGCTCTTTGTTTCTTTTTCTTTTGACTTATTTATTTATTTATTTATTTATTTATTTGTTTATTTATTTTTAGTGGAAAAGAGGGAGTGAACATGCAGGAGGGTCAGAGGAAGAGGAAGATAGAATGTCAAGCGGACTCCTCGCAGAGTACAGAGCCTACCATGGGGCTCCATCTTGTGACCCTGAGATCAGAGCATGAGCCCAAACCAAGAGTCGATGCTTAACCAACTGAGTCACCCAAGTGACCCTGCTGTGTGAGTTTCTTGTCATGCCTTCCTATCTAGAATTTTGCCATGGCATCAAGGTTAATGCCCTGTGAGCCAGCTGGAAGAAATTGGCATTCTTCATTATTTAGTTTTTAATGTCTCTCTACTATATTTAGGCTTTTATCTCCTTAATTTTAAAATCTGAGTGAATTTACGTGGGATATAATCTCTCCCCTCCTACCAGGTTTCTTCACATACTGATTTAACTGCTCTGTCCTAAGTCATCTGCATATTTTTAAACTTCTGCAGAAACTTCCTGTCTAAATTCCTGCTTTTCACATATTTCCTGCAGCCAACCAGGACATCTGTCTTCATGCACCCAATGGCCAAACATTCACGGGCTGTGCTTTCACTTCAAGCTAGATTCTGTTCCGGGATTTCTTGCATTAACTCAGAACTGTGATTCTAGGCACAACTGCATCAAGACATTTAAAGGCCTTTCTGCCTTGGTGCAGCCATCCTGTGAACAAATCCCTTCAGCTTTGCCTTCAGCAGCATCCCAAGTCTTGTTGATTTAAACACCAGTCTATACACTCTTGGTCATCGGTACTGTTTTGATGGGGGCCATGGTTTCCTCTGCTGTCCTTGTGAAGCCTCAACAATTTTGGATTGACTGAATTACCCAGGCAAGGAACTTCTAGCACTCATTACTTTCAGACTAGCATGTTGTAACAGACGCAACAGGGTTTAAGTGAGAATGATAGAAACTGAGAACCAGGGATGCCTGGGTGGCTCGGTTGGTTTAAGCAACTGCCTTCGGCTCAGGTCATGATCCTGGAGACCCAGGATCAAGTCCTATTTCAGGCTCCCTGCTTGGGGGGAAGCCTGCTTCTCCCTCTCTCACTCGCCCTGCTTGTGTTCCCTTTCTGGCTGTGTTTCTCTCTGTCAAATAAATAAAATATTAAAAAAAAAAAAGAAAGAAACTGAGAACCAGTTTCTCCTTATTATGTGGATAAACTGGACAGATTATTGAAATTAATTCTGCCTTAGTTTCATTGTCTGCTAATAAGGATAATATCCATATTTTAGGATTTTTTTTCTTTTCACTGAGAATTAAATGATACCAGCATATGTATGATGATATGAAAATAATAACAATTTATATTATATATTATACTCCAGTTGCTTTACATATATTATCTCTAGTCTTTACAACAATGAAAGCCATTTTTCAGCACTACAGGTTTGCGGAGTTTTTTTGTTTTTTGTTTTTGTTTTTTGTCTTTCAAATGAAGCTCCAGAACCCTGATTTATTCTCAACCACAGTGGTACTGAATTCCAGAATTAGTATTTAAAGTAAAATACTTGGTCCCATCACCCATGTACTCTATCATACCATTGTGTCTTCAGAAGTCAGTCCTTGGCACATACAAAATGCTTGATAAATGTGATTTTTACCACTTCCTTTAAGATAATATAGATGGTACAGAAGAAATTAAGTAAAATCACCACACCACTATCCAGAGTAAATAGATTTATTGAGGTTAGGAATCTTAACTTATTCATAATCACTTCTTCCAAATATTTAACATAATATTTCCATGTAGTTGGTGTTCAACAAATAATTGTTGTCTTGCTGAAAGATTATTAAATTCAATTTTTATTGGAAAATGACAGCTATAATGTTACTATGTGAATTTTTATGTGCATGAATAGGAAACAATTTTTGAGTGAAATAAAATCTCAAATAGTATAAGGTTGTGTTAATTTTGATACATTTAATCTGTGCACTGCTGTAAAATGATTTATAAGAGATCATTAGAAATATAACTAAAATGTAATTGAATACAGGATGAACAACATCACTAAGTTAAAATCCAAAATAAATATAAAATTCATATCAATCATGGTTGGACTATTTGCTTTTTATTTACTTTTACTTTTCTTAAAGCAATTTGGTAGTTTTCTTGATTAGATGTTAAGGATGTAAAGGGTGCAGAGAATGAGAGGGAGCTAATGTTCAGGTTGATTTTAAAACAGCCTCATCCTTTTGGGAAGAAGATAACCTCACACATGGTTTTGCTTCTATGATAAATGGGTATCACAATAATGGCAGCCAATAAGCCAAAACTCCAAGCACAGCCAAAGTCTGTGTACATGTTGGATTGCAGAGCCAACGCATGGTGGGAGCAGTCAGAAAATGACTTCAGAGACATACCAGTCTTACTGTAGAAGTTATTTCTTTAGCAAATGCTCTTCATTCACAGTGGGCTAAAGGTGATGATTATTAATCACCTCAAAAAGTTGCTATCAGAGAGAAGAGTTTATGTCCAAATAATGACACATAAATATTTTCCCTCAGATTAATGCAACTGTGACCCTTTGCTCAGCTACTATAGAGGTAAAATCTCTTGATGATATGAAGCATATTTAAATACATGCTTTTTGAGGATTGTCGGGTGGCTCAGTGTGTTAAGCGTCTACCTTTAGCTCAGATCAATCATGATGTCAGGGTCATGGGATTGAGCCCTATATCCTGGATTGAGCCCTGTGTCTGGCTTCCTGCTCAGGAGGGAGTCTGTTTTTCCTCTCTGTCTATCCCTGTCCCTGTTTATTCTCTTTCTCTCTCTCAAGTAAATAAATAAAATCTTTAAAAAATACTTTGAAAATGATACTAATTATCAAAGTAATAATGTCCTTAGTAGGATTTTGTACAATTTTGACAGGCAGTAATAGGGTAGTGGCTTTACTTAAAGCCAACACATCTACCTGTTTCTATTTCTTTAAGAAATGCATATGGTATTATTTATGTGCATGCTTTGTAAAGATATTTCCATTGAATAGAACAGCAACACCAACCGTGTCCTTTGATTAGCCTGATTAAACAGAAGAATCTACCAGCCAGTGAGTTAAATAGAATATGTTGATTAATAGAATTTTAATTAGTATAAGTTTTGAGAAAAAAATAACACTCAGAATATTTTTGATTTATGTAGCCCTCTTTGTGACCATAAAAGAAATCTTGTGGACAGTAAATCCATCCACAAAAATTTAGACAGTACCTATGATGCTCAAGGTAGTCTTCTAGATGCTGTAAGGAATATAAATAATTGTGCTCTGTGTTACTCTACAGGATATAGTCACTGATTTTAGGAAAATATACTAAGTTTGTACATAGTTGGGCAGTAGGTGATATGGGGAAAGGGGTAACTGACATTTTGAACACTTGTTGCATGCCAACCACTTTAGGATTCTTCCTCAATCTTGCCCAATAGACATCATCTCTTGATTTTAAGATGCAAAAATTCAGACATAGCAGATGTAAATTCTTTGTCTAAGTCCGCATAACTATTCATTGATGGAACCAATACTTCAACTCAGACCTTTCTTAACTTAAAGCCTGTACTCTTTATAGTGGTCTACAATTATACACCATTATATTGTATACCACTGTGTGGTTGGAAAACACAAGGGTTGGGAGTGTTAGAATATGAAAAAAGTATATGTACCGTGACATTTTATGTTAAGGGGGAGGTGAAAAAGGGCACGTATTTTTCATGGCTAAAATAGAGTCCTGGTGAATCATAATATTCACCAAAGTAGTCACTGCTCTCAATTCTTTGGCTCTTTGCTTAGAGGAAATTCTAACTACAATCTCAGACATAGATCTGCTTAGTATTTCACATCTGCCTGGAAACATCAGCTTTGTTTTGTAAAGTCTTAGAGTTAATAGGGTTCTCCAACTAAATGTATATATTGAAGGTATAGTGATTATACCAAGATCATAAGATACACACACACACACACACACACACACACACAAAACTGTTTTTCTTGGTTTTGGAAATAATATTATCCTGAATAAAATTTTCTACCAACTAATGATCTAACTAAGTTTTGAATACCTATGTAATAATTTTCTTAACGAATCTAATGAGTTAAACTGTTAACTCTTAGATTCTATAAACTGCAGAAAGATAATACTTACAAAGAATCTAATAAACAACTAATATTTTTATTATAAATATAGATTTCAAGTTAGAATAGTACTCACCAAGTTAAATGAATTAGAAAAGAAATAAAAGGGATATAATTACCCACAATCCTTTCATCCTGCTTCATACAATTGCTTTTATCATCATGCTATAAAATTTAATAAGGTGTTTTAGTTTTTACAGAACTAGAACAGACCAATATTCTGTCATATTTATGAACCATAATATGTTTAGCCTACACTATAATTTTTTCCATTTTTTCTGTTATCAATAATGCTGTGAGAAATGTATCTAGGCATAAGCCTCTCACTCCAACATAACCTTCATACATTTGATCTTTTTTAAAAGAAAATCCAGAAAAGTGTTTACTTAAGTAACATTTCTATGAATTCATAAAGAGCTGGAAAATTATTAGCTGCATGTTCATTCAGAAAAATTATATGATTCTATCAACAACTTAAGAAGGGACCGGTTTTATCATATCATCACTAGGAAATAATAAATCCTTTGTGTTATAAGCACTGTGGTTCTAATGAAGAACATCTGGATATTTAGAAATGATATTAAGAGGCCTTTGGTTTGTTTTAATTCTTTCACTTTAAAATTTTATGAGTATAACAAGTCCATTTTCTAATTTCATGCTTTTCATTCCTTATTAAATAAATTTTGACTTCCATAATTTGTGACTTCCATCGAAGGAACTGGCAATGCTGCATTTCTTTATTTGTATTGGCATGCATTGATATAAAGCTGAGTACATAATTCACATAGGAGCAGGACCAAATATGGACTAAGTACACACTAAGAGAGGTGCTTATTGGAACTTAGTGCAAGGTACTTCTGGTTGATATAAGGAATTCTCAGTAGTTTGTGAAACCAGCAGGCAGGTCTGAGCTCTACCACTGCCCCCCCCCCCCACATTAATTCTACATTCATTGGGAAGGAAAAAAATGTTTATTAAATGCCTACTGCATCCCAGGAGTTACACTAAGCAATGGAGGCAAAGGTCAGGGTCATTTCTGAAAAGGATTTGACATTCCAGGTGGGGGTGTGTCCTGTGTGGCTTAGACAAAAAACAAGCATGAAAACAGTAAGAAGAACTAAAATGTTAATTTAAGAGTGGAGAAATACTAGAAGAAAATAAATCAGGTAATGAGGCAGAGAAAGAGGAAGGGGTATGGTTTGAGCTTGTGTAGTTAAGAAATCCCTACAAAGCTGGAGATATTTGAGATAAGATCCCAGTGACAGAAATAAGCTAGCCATCTGATGAGTCTTATGTAGCATGAATAGCAGGCTCAGTGTCCCAAAGTTGGAAATATCTTGGGACATTTGAAGGACAGAGAAAGCCAGTGGGACTGACTGAACATGGGGTAAAAGATGTACCAGATCACTTTAAAATTTTCAAGGTATTTATTTTCATTTGATTCTTAAATAAAGAAATAAATAACTATCAGCCGCTGACTGATAGTAAATAGAGGAGTTGCATGTTCTGATGTTTTAACATTATCATTAGCTGTTGTTTGGAGAATCAAATGTAGGAAGCAAGAGAGAAAGCAAGCAGAACATAGAGGGAGCTCTTACTCGAGTCTAGGCAAAAGGCACACGTGTCTTGAACTGAAGTTGAAGTGGTAGAGACACTAGAGTTATCAGAGGTGGCTTCTTCCCTGGATGCAAACCTTCCTGGCTGTGGTGTGAAGGTAAACTGGCTCTGTAATCAATCAAGCAAACTTGATGTGCGATGATACCAATTTTTGTGCTGTAAATGTTCCAACTCTGGACATACTCAGGCTACCAGCGTGATACCCCTGAGCTGTAGCTGGGACGAGATACGCGGAAGTAGCTCTGGAGAGCCATCAGGAACTGGTTCCAGCACAACACTACTCACATCCCTTCTGTATTTCCCTCAACTGCCCTTTTCTCTCTTGGTGGGTATCCCACTCCTATTATATCACTGTTCTACCTCGACTGGGATGAAATGTCATGCCAGTGACAAGAGATCTATTTTTGAGTAGTGTCGATGTGGTCAAATGATAATTCCCACACAAAACTTTTACAATGGGAAATATGAGGTAAGGTAAAGCAAGTAAGTCAAAACTCTTCTTCTTTCTCCCTTTCTTTTTCTTTTTTCTTTCTTTCTTTTTAAGATTTATTTATTTATTTGATTGATTGAAAGAGAGAGCAGAAGCAAGGGGAGGGACAGAGGGAGAGGAAAAACTTTCAAGCAGACTCCCTGCTGAGCAAGGAGACTGACCCAAGGTTCCATCCCCAAGGTTCCATCTCAGGACGCTGAGACAATGACCTGAGCTGAAGTCAATGGTCCGAGCCACCCAAGGACTCCTTTTCTCCCTTTCATGTTCTGAAGCTAGGTATGGTTTCATTGCTGCAAACAATCACTCTGACTCCTAGTGGCCAATATTGTAACACAACATAATGCACTATTTACACAATTTGTTTCCTGGCATCACTTACATGCTTTGTTATTTCCTCACCCATCCATCCTTGGGCTGGTATGTCACACGTAAGAGTGTCAGCCTTCAATGCTTCCTGGAAGCTCTTATATCTAGTGGATACAGACTGAGACATGTATGTGTGGAAATAGCGTGCTTGCTAATAGAATTGACATGTGGGGCGATAGAGAAAAAGAGAGAAGTGCTAACAGTTTTAAATGAAGTTTTTATTTCAGAACAGTTTAGATTTATAGAAAAATTATGAAAATAGTACAGAAAGTTCTCATATACTCCCCAGTTAGCTTCTCTTTTTATTACCATCTAACATGGTACATATGTCACAATTAATGGACCAATATTGAAACATTGTTATTAACTGAAGTTCAGGTTTTATTCCCATCTCCTTAGTTTTTATTGAATATCTCTTTTGTTTTCTATGATATGATCCAGATACCTCACTGCATTTGACTGTCTTGCCCCCTTAAGCACCGTCTTGGCTGTGATAATTACTCAGACTGTCCTTGGTTTTTTTTTTTTTTTTTTTTTTTTTTTTTTTTTTTTTTTTTTTTTTTTTTTTTTTTTTTTTAAGATTTTATTTATTTGACAGAGAGAAACACAGCCAGAGAGGGAACACAAGCAGGGGGAGTGAGAGAGGGAGAAGCAGGCTTCCCACCAAGCAGGGAGCCGGATATGGGACTCGATCCCGGGTCTCCGGGATCATGACC
Organism: Spilogale gracilis; assembly: GCA_004023965.1. Lineage (NCBI taxonomy): Eukaryota > Metazoa > Chordata > Mammalia > Carnivora > Mephitidae > Spilogale > Spilogale gracilis. The sequence goes on from PITA01026968.1 coordinate 10,369, forward strand.
TGAGCCGAAGGCAGTCACTTAACCAACTGAGCCACCCAGGCACCCCTTCCTTGTTTTTAATACCCTCCAGACATTTCAAAAGATCTGCCCAGTTATTTTGTCAAATATTCCTCAGTGAGATTTGTCTGATGGTTTCTATGTTTAGCCCATGATTATGTGTTTTGGCAAAGAAGATCCACAGAGGTAAAGTCCATTTTCATCTCATATCAAAGGTACATACAATCAACAAGACTTATGTTGACCTTAATTACTGGGCTGAAGTTGTCTTTGCCAGGTTTTTGTGCTGTCAGGTTATTTCCTCCCTGCCTCCCTTTTCCACATTGTACTCTGGAAGGAAGTCACTATGTGAAATTCATCCTTACAGAGAGGAAAATTATGCTACCCCTGAGAATAGAGTACCTACATAAATTTTTTGGAATTCTGCTGTACCGGAGATTTGTCTCTAACTGACCCTTCATTTAAATATATAATCATTAACTTGTATCAGTATGAACTTATAGATTTTTTTAATATGGCAAGTTACAATCTGATAATCTTTTGTCTATTTTCTTGCTCAGGTCATTCCAGCTTGGCCATTGGAAGATCTTTTAGTTGGCTCCTATCCCATATCATGGGTTTTTGTTTGAGCACTTCCTTACTTTCAGACACTACAAGATGCCAAGCTCATCTTGTGTTTCCTGTCCCTATCCTTGGAAAAAATTAGCCATTTTTGAAGAGTCATATTACAAATGAAGCTCTGGGAGCTTGGCACACTAATCACTACTGGAGTGGCTTTGTTTCCATGCTTTCTCAGATGACAAAGCAAGGATAAACATGTGCGTGCATCAACATATATAGATCTATATATTGCAATATATATCTCTGTGTATTAAGTTAAATATCAGTAGGAATATCAATATTGAGTCCTTATGGATATTTCCAAACTGAATCTATCAACACATGAAACATTTTAGCCCTCATCCCTTTCATGCCTGTAAACTCTCTACCATCTGCCATCCATTTACCAAATTGTTCAGCTCCAGTATACATGTGCACATGTATATCAGTATCTGAACTGTTAACCCATACCCCCATGGGGGAAAATTATCAACTAGAATACAGTCCTCATGTTCAGTTTCTTTAGCCTTTAGTCTTACAGACACGTTTCATTTCCTAAATTACTTAGGCCAACACCTTTCCCCTCACCTCCTTTGGTGAGGTTTGTTTTGTATATTTGTAATAAATTAGACTTTTGTAACATTTTGCAATGCATCCTAGTATTCCCTGGTCTGTTTATTTTTTTAAAATTTTGCATACACTGGGTGATATATGTAAACAGTGAATCTTGGAACACTACATCAAAAACTAATGATATACTGTATGGTGACATAACAAAATAAAAAAAATTTAAAAAAGTGCACCATTTTCAAACCTGTAATAACTCTTTGTATTTAAAAGTTCTATGGGTTTTGAAACATATCCACCATTACAGTATTATACAGAATAGTTTCACCATCATAAATATCTGCTCTGTGTTGCCTTGTCCATTAGCCTTCCATCACTACAAATGCCTGTTAATCACTATCTTTTCACCCTCTTTATAGTTTTGCCTTTTCTTGGAGGCCATATAATTAGAATCATATAGCATGTAACCTTTCAGAGTAGTTTATTTCAATCAACAATATGAATTTAATTTTTTTTTTGGTTTAGTAGCTCATTTCTTTTTATCAGTGAATACTATTACAATTTATGGATGTACCACAATTTGTGTATGCATTCACCTATTAAAAATACATATTCCAGTTTAGGGGGATTATGAATGAAGCTTCTATAAATGTACACATATAAGTTATCATGTAAACACAAGTATTCAAATATATTGGGTAAATATCAAGTATAGTTATTGCTGCATTGTACGGTAAATATATGCCTAGCTTTGTGAGAAACTATCAAACTGTCTTCCAGAGTAACAATTTACATTCCTACCAGCAATGAATGAGGGAACCTCTTGTTCTACAACCTTGCCAGCTATGGGTGAGCATTGTCAGATTCTGGGATTTTTAGCCTTTCTAATAGGAGTATAGAACTATCTCATTTTAATATGCAATTTGTTAATAAAGATATTTGAGCGTCTTTAATTATAATTAAATGTGCCATGTGTATATCTTCTTTGTTGAGGTATGTGTCAGATATTTTGCCCATTTATTATTTGGTTGTTGTTTAATGTTTATTTTTAAGAGTTCTTGTATGTCCACACTGTCCAAAGCGGCTGCACCAACTTGCATTCCCACCAACAGTGTAAGAGAGTTCCCCTTTCTCTGCAGCCTCTCCAACACTTGTTGTTTGCTGACTTTTTAATTTTGACCATTCTGACTGGTGTAAGGTGGTATCTCAGTGTGGTTTTGATTTGAATTTTCCTGATAGCTAGGGACACTGAACATTTTTTCATGTGTCTGTTAGCCATTTGTATATCTTCTGTGGAGAAGTGCCTCTTCATGTCTCTTGCCCATTTTTTGATGTGTTCATCTTCTTTTTGGATGTTGAGTTTGAGGAGTTCTTTATAGATCTTGGATACCAGCCCTTTGTCTGTAGTGTCATTTGCAAATATCTTCTCCCATTCTGTGGGTTGCCTCTTTGTTTTGTTGACTGTTTCCTTTGCTGTTTTTATTTTTCCTCTTATATTTTTATTTTATAATAAAGCTTTTTATTTTGATGAAGTCCCAGAAGTTCATTTTTGCTTTTGTCTCCTTTGCCTTTGGAAATGTGTCTTGAAAGAAGTTTCTGTGGCCTATGTCAAAGAGGTTACTGCCTATGTTCTCTTCCAGGATTTTGATGGATTCCTGCCTCACGTTGAGGTCTTTCATCCATTTCGAGTTTGCTTTTGTGTGTGGTGTAAGAGAATGGTCTAATTTCATTCTTCTATATATAGCTGTCCAATTTTCCCAGCATCATTTATTGAAGGGACTGTCTTTTTTCCACTGGATATTTTTTCCTGTTTTGTCAAAGATGATTTGCCCATAGATTTGTGGGTCCATATCTGGACTCTCTACTCTGTTCC
>PITA01026969.1:0-21786 GCA_004023965.1 Spilogale gracilis
AAGCGAAAATGAACTTCTGGGACTTCATCAAAATAAAAAGCTTCTGTACAGCAAAGGAAACAATCAACAAAACAAAGAGGCAACCCACAGAATGGGAGAAGATATTTGCAAATGACACTACAGACAAAGGGCTGGTATCCAAGATCTATAAAGAACTACTCAAACTCAACACCCAAAAAGAAGATGAACACATCAAAATGGGCAAGAGACATGAAGAGGCACTTCTCCGTAGAAGATATAAGAACAGCCAACAGACACATGAAAAAATGTTCAGCGTCACTAGCTATCAGGGAAATTCAAGTCAAAACCACTCTAAGATACCACCTTACACCAGTCAGAATGGCCAAAATTAACAAGACAGAAAACAACAAGTGTTGGAGAGGCTGCAGAGAAAGGGGAACCCTCTTACACTGTTGGTGGGAATGTAAACTGGTGCAGCTGCTTTGGAAAACAGTGTGGAGATTCCTTAAAAAATTATATATAGAGCTACCCTATGACCCTGCAATTGCACTCCTGGGCATTTACCCCAAAGATACGGATGTAGTGAAAAGAAGGGCCATATGCACCCCAATGTGCATCGCAGCAATGGCCACAATCGCCAAACTGTGGAAACAGCCAAGGTGCCCATCAACAGATGAATGGATAAAGAAGATGTGGTACATATATACAATGGAATACTATGCCTCCATCAGAAAGGATGAATATCCAACTTTTGTAGCAACATGGACTGGACTGGAAGAGATTATGCTGAGTGAAATAAGCCAAGAAGAGAAAGTCAAGTATCGCATGGTTTCACTTACTTGCGATACATGAGGGGCAAACTGGAGGACAGTGGGAGAAGGAAAGCAAATGGGAACTAGGGTAATCTAGGGAGGGAAACAAAACAACAGAGACTTTGGACACAGAAACAAACTGAGGGACTTGGAGGGAGGGGGTTGGAGGGATGGGAGAGCCTTGTGGTGGATACTGGGGACACCTAAAGTGTGGAGCACTGGGTGTGGGGAATGGGGAATGAATCTTGAAACACTGGAAAAAAAAAACTTTAGTAACAATAAAAAAATAAATAAATAAATGTAAGAATCACATGAAGTCTATTAGAAAGGCATTGTCCCTCCATTTGATGACTTGTCATAGACATTTTTCTTACAGAACTCATATTCATACTTCTCCTTTTAAAAAAGTTTTAAAGTAGGGGTGCCTGGGTGGCTCAGTCATGAAGCGTCTGCCTTCCACTCAGGTCATGATCCCACGGTCCTGGGATTGCCTGCATCGGGTTCCCTACTCAGTGAGAAGCCTTCTCATTCTCACACTCCCCCTGCTCATGTTCCCTCTCTTGTTCTCTCTCTATCACTCTCTCTCTCTCTGTCAAATAAATAAAATATTTAAAACAAAAATTTAAAAGTTTCTAAGTAGTTACAAGTTTATTAAAAGAAAATAAAATTCTTTTTTGGGAAATCCGATGGCTACTGATCAGGACTAAACTGTACCCTCAAAAAGGGTAAGAGCAGATGGAAACATTTTACCTTCTGTGTACTCATTTCAACTCAGGTGAGTTTTACAGCAACTAAAAGCAATTTCATTTGAACTTCTCAGTGACCTTTATGAGATTAGGTATTGGCAGCTTGAGGCTACCTCCTAGAGGACCTGGCCGTATTTCAAAAGCACCAACATAATTGGCACTCCTTCCAATAACCTTTTGAGGGTCACAAGATTAAGTGGAAACAGGGACCAAACCAAACATTCACAATGGCCTTTCTTTGTCAAGGTTAAAGTCTTTTTTGTTTGTTTTTGTTTAGTTTTGGTTTGTTTTGTGGTTGTTTTTCATTACAGAGTGGTTTGTCCATAATTCTGCCAACCTAGGAACTTTTATAAGTATGGAGGTAGAATAAAGTCAATTAAGCATTATATCGATCGCCTGTACTATTTACAAACACTGCAAGAGACATGCAGAGAAACAACAGTCAAAATCTGATGACAAAAGTGCCCATTTATTATGTCTTTTCGTAGTCCAAGTACTACCGAATGCTGTGCTCCGGTGATGCATGTGAGAAGACTCCAGAGAGCTTTCTTCTTTTCTCTTTTTCTGTGCTGGTAAATCGTACACACGGTAGGAAAGTCACAGGGTCGAGAGTGTATCGTGCTGTTCCACCACAATGTGGTAATTAGTGCAAGATACCACAATAAATTAATTGGAAGTTTTTATTTTTTTTAAATCTAAGGCATTAGGAAAGTTAAATTGCTCCTGCTTTTGGCCCAATGTGTTTTGCCATCTGGACTACCACTAAGTGCTGGAAGGGCCCGCTTCCTCCCAAAGAAAAAAAAATAAAAGAGAAATGCTTTTGAACACTGCCTGGTGACTGTTTAAACACCAATTTCTGACGACACGCAGTAGCTCCCTCCTCTCCTCCCCCTCATTCTCTTCATTTTCCTCCCTCCAACTATCCTGACAACGAGAAAGAAAGAGGGAAATCTTACATGTAGAACATTTCCATTATGATCCCCAGTGTGGTGCCATTAAAGAGTACCCTTTCTGAGTGGGTCTAATTGGCCAATATATGGTGCTTTCTATTGATGCTTTTTAGTCACTACGGAGGTCGATATACTTACATGTATATAATTCATCACGTGAAGGTCACTTTCTTCATTCTCATTGTTCTGCTGTTTAAATTGTTATTCTATGTGAATTTCCATGTAATTAACTGGTTTGGTCGCAATTTCAGGCACTTCAGAAAGACAAAGGGAAAACTGAAAAGAAGCCACATTTGTGAATGGTTTACATTCAGAAGCATTACTTGTCATTTCCCTAGACCACCAGATGTCAGCCTAAATTGAAGAATGGAAAAGAAACCGCAGATCACGCTGGTGTCTAGTGTGCCAGATGGAGTTTTACACAGCCCTGCAGGAAGAGTTAGCCAGCAGCAGGGAAAATTCAGTGTTAGAAAGAGCACAAGTGACACTGCATGCTCTGTAGCATTTTTTGATTACGGGGCTTAATTGTATCATAGATCACTGATAGCTTAATTTACGAGGATTGATTTTGTTAATTCAAGCAGTTCAAAAGTCACTGTTAAAGCTTCAGTCCATTTAATTGTATCTGACTGAAGCTTTACTCCTGCTATCAGAAGACAAATGGCCGTAGAGAAGTAATACATTTTTATTTTTCCTGCTGTTTGTCCATTTCTTTCTACAAGTATCATCGACTGTGCTTTACATTTCGATGAACAGTATTAGATAGAGGAGGTAGAAATTTTTATCCAGGAGGTACAAGAGAGATATTTGCTCTTCATTGAGCTAAAAAGAATGCAAATATTGAGTAATCTTCAAAATGTGTCACTTTTGATTTCACTACCAAAGGAGTGCCCACAACTGTAGAAAGTTAATATTTTCCTCTTAATATTACCATCTACTTCAAACTGGAAGATTACAGATGCAACTTCTTAGGACCAAACTGTGCTTTGGGCTAATCTAAAGAAGTGGTCTGCTGTATTTTTTTATTAATATATGCAACATTAAACATGTAGGGAAATTTTATTAACGTATACACTAAGAAAAGCAGTCAGGAATACATTTAGAATGATTTTACTTATCTTTTGAATTTAACATAGGAGAATGAGTAATATATTAAATTGGATAACAGAGGAGTGAATTTAAAAGATTGAGCCTGAGAGGGAAAAGAGAGAGAGAATATATATAATGTGCCCTGATAGTTTATTTAGGATTCAGTCTTGCTCAAACTAGCTCTCATCACTGATGTATCCCTGTCTCTTCACCTTCTCCTTGAATTTTTAACCCTGACGTTTATTTGAACACCAGCAGCCAGGCTCTTATCTTTTTCCACCCCACCGAGCTATGAAAGCCAAATTCCCTTTGAAGCCAATGATAATGATAGTGGTAATAAAACCTCACATTTGCTTAACATTCTGAAAATAAAAGAGCTTAAAATACTCTACAGGCATGATCTTATTAACCTCATAATAGAGTCCTTTTTGACATAGTAAATGTGAATTTCAAAAAGGTTAAAGGCCTCCTCTGTGGTTGCACAATGTGTCAGTGGCAGAATCGAGTCAAATTTCTTATTTTATCTCAACAGTAGCTTTGACATCAGAACTTTATTCTAAAAATAAGATCAGCAGGAAAGAAGAACAAAACAAGAAGATGGTTTTTGTTCAATTTTACCTAATTCTTGATAAGAAGTTCTTTTATAATAACTTTGTAGAAAACAAAATCCAAAGCTTTGGGTTTGAGTATATCCTACATATTATGCTTATATATTTTGCATCTCAAACATCTGATCTATGTGTCTTCCATTTTTAGCAAATATTGCAATAGCTCAGAGGCTTATTAATCTCTAGCACATTACAAACAGCCTAAGATGCAGGTTTTGTATTATTTCCAAAAATGGTAATCTTTAAATGGTAGAGATACTGATACCTTAAAGAAGAGAGAATATTCTACTTTCCCAATATAGCCACAGCACATGTTAAGGGATAGTAAAGAATAGATTTGATTTGATATTTGTAATTGCAGAAAGAAATCACAAAGAAAACCAAAGGCAGGATGCCCAAATACAAGCCTATCCAAATTACCTACCCCAATAGATGTGCAAGTGACGTAATGTGCCCCATCACCAGGGGTGTGCTCAGAGAGTTGAGTTTGAACTTATTAGGCTTCTAGGTAGATAAATGCAACAGTATCACCATGCACGGGGGTTTGGGTTCTGATTTTGATTTTGTTTTTCTTGTCCAAAGTGATACAAGCAGTTGTTGTTTTGTTGTGTTGTGTTGTTTCGGTTTGGTGGGTTTTTTTTTCCTTTGTCTGTCCGTGCTCCCAAAAGTCTCAAGTTTAAATAAATAAATAAATAAATAAATAAATAAATAAATAAATAAATAAGACAAAAGAAAAGCTTCTTAACCCTGTAGAATCCACAAAAGAGTTGACAGTAGCAGTTGAACTATTCCAAGTTCCACTAAGAAACTGCTTGTTGTTTAGGTCACACAAAGGTTTGAGAATTTCCACTAGGACCTGTTCTTTCCTCTACCCCACACGGCCTTGATGCAAATGTAAACGGACATGGTGGGGCTCCTTCTATCCCTTTGTACTCAGAGCAGCAACAGCCCAAGTGCACCACAGATAGGAAATGGGCAACAAGTTCCCTCCCTGTCAATATTGCATAATAATCAATGTTCTTCTTCCAACCCTCTGTCCAGTCTGTCAGTCAGGCAAAATACTTCTCAGAATGACATTCATCCCTTTTGTTCTCTGCTCTCACACCTTCCCCATTATGCATCTTTCAATATAATCTGCAACTTTCTTTTTCCCTTTCCATACTCCGACCTAGTCAGCAAAACACGGGCTGTTAGGCCCCACAGACAGGATTCAGGGGAGTGCGTCTTCCTGGAGTGCACAGTCCAGCAGGGGAGCAAACGCAAAAAAGTTACTGCTTTCTCAGTATAATAAACTGTACTAGAGGCACCTGGTGAGTGGAACAATCCATTCTTTCCTGGATGAGAAAGAGGTGTTAGGAAAGATCCAGCAAAGTGACCTGGAAACATGGGTCAGATGTTTCCATGCAAACAGTTTGGGAGACATTATTCTAGATAGCAAAGGCCCATGTACACAAAAATGCAGATGATGTTTGAAGAAAGGTATGTGTAGAGTGTCTTGGAGGAATGATAGCTCTCAACACTGACTTTTATCTAATTATTTTACTACAGCTCATAAATCTTCTTTGAAAATGCATTTATTTATTACAACTCCTATTTAACACCTACAATGCATCAAACTCTGAGGGGATACATACATCTCAGATAACTGAACATTACAATTCAATTTTTCCCCAGTCTTTATGAACTTTACTTCCCTTTAGAGTCAGCAAAAATGCTTTTTAAAGATATCCATACACAGGGGCACCTTGACAGTCAGTCAAGCATTCTACTCATGATTTTGGCTCAGGTCATGAGCTCAGGGTCATGAGATGGAGACCCATGCTGGGCTCCTTGCTCAGCGCAATTTGCTTGAGGTTCATTCTCTCCACTTCTGTGCCCCCCATGCCTCCTTCACATAAATAAATAAATAAATAAATAAATAAATAAATAAATAAATAAATACAATCTTTAAAAAAAAAACAAACCCATACCTAGAGAAGTCTCTGGACAAATTAAAGCACATATTTAGGTGATTCTCATTGAGAACCTGAGGTATAGTTGATCTTAGAAGGTCTGGCCTTTTGCATTTTATAAACATGTCCCCTGAAAAGAACTATCAGCACAGACCCCTAATACTGCCCCAGGGCTGTAAGTATGGAACAGATTAACCTCCATCAGTCTCTTAAATCCATAGCTGCTTCTCTCTTTCCTGAGTAACATTCGTAATATATTTCTTTGGGTCTCCATGGGCTTCAGCATAAAGTTAAAATTCTTAACAGAACATATAAGACACTCTATTAATGTCTCATGAGATGCATGTTCATTCTTATCTGCTGCCGCATGCACACATGTCCACACACACACACGTCCAGTGATGTGACACACTTGACATTCTCAGAATATACCATGATCTCCCACAACTTCCAGGTTGGAATATATAGTTCCTTCTTATCCCACCGTTATTCCCTCATTCACTTCACACTTGTTCAAGATGAGTATAAGGAAGTGTTGCTTATCCATGCCCCCTTCAACAGGATGGGTCAGTCCTTTCTTCTCTCTACTCTCCATATAGAGCCCTATCGCAATACTTTTTTCACTTTGTCATAATCGCTAACTTTTCATTAGCCTCCTCACTAGAAGGTGAGCCCCTGCTGAGTAGCAGGAGGTCATGTTTACTTCTGAAAACCTTTGTATGTATGCTTGGCACATAACAGAGGCTCAAATGGGTATTGGGAGAAAAGATTTATATGACTTCATTGAGACAGGTTTGTATTTCAAAATATTTCCAAATCCCTGCATTTTCGCTCAATGGTTTTTAACCTCTTGGCGCATTGAAGAACCAAATTTGTGTGGCATATTTTAGAAATTGCTAGACATATGCTATCTTTCTGTGTATAAAACTCCTTAATTTAGGATTATGTTATTTGAAAATTATTCTATATATTTAAAAAAATTGACAATGCCGCCTCAAGAAATGCTAAATGGTGCAGTGATTCCTTCTTTATATGAATAACAATTACCTGGATAACTTTTTCTTTATTTGGAAGGAAATTGCAAGATGAGAAGCAAAGACCTTTTATTTGCACTTCATTTACTCTTTCTATTTCAGGGTAAAGGGAAATGTGAAAAAGAAATGTATTTAAATTGGGTAAGCAATTGACAGGTCAGTAAAAAAGAAGATAACTGTTCTTTGAAGATGTCTTTCCTTCAGGTTTTCCCCCATTTAAAGGGTAAAAGAGCATTGCAATTGCATAAATAATGCTAATTAATATTTAATGAGTCATTGACCAAATGCCAGATGGAAACCTACCGTGACCAAACCCAGAGAAATATCTTTCAATGGTTTTCACAGCCGATGTCTTTTGGGAATCATTTTTGAAATAAGTTGTTAAAATATTCCTAGTTTTCATAATTAGGCATTTAACCTCTGCTTCTATATTTAGGAGAGAAGTAAGAATCTTTGGACTTGTATCAAGGAACCAAAAATTGGGTCTCATGGAAATATAACATCTTGTACCTCAAAACTGCCGGAAACATGAGATGGTTTAAATCTTACTGTGCCATTTTGACTGCCATACAGAAATACTCCTCTAATGCAATGACACTTTAATTTAGAGCATTTCCTTTTTCTTTCATCTCCATCAAGTGCTACTTGCCCTCCTAGTACCAGACTGATACTGCCAAGATGTTACAAATAAAATTTCCATTCTTGAGTGCTGACAACCTTGGTCATTCCCCTTTATACTTCTCTTATCCTAATTTTTTTTTTTTAGATCTCTCTACACTTGTATTTTCCCATCTCTTTCAAACATCTTTATTTTGCTTACTACATATTTCTAAAAAGGGACTATTGCCTTCTTGCCTGGGAAGATAACTTGAAGATAAAAGTTCCATTTAGAAAGTTTGCTAGAGAGTGATCTTTGGAATAACAACAATGGAAGGGGAAGCAGGAAGCTGGATTGAGCACCAGGAGGGCTTGAGCAGCAACATAGTCAAAGCGAAGACTTCAGCTCCATCAGGCAGCTGGTCCTGCAGGGAGCACCGGGGCTGAGGTGGCCTGTCATGATCTCCTGAGGGTAAGTTTGCAGCCTGGCCTTTATATGTCCTTTACAGACCAAAGAGGAGCTGTGAGCTATGCCTAGAATGGCAGCATCAGCCTGGCCCAGGAGATTCTCTTCACCCTAGTCAATTCCAGGACTCTGAGCGACATCATCAGTGACTGGTGAAGAAGTCCTTCCTGAAGAGGATGCTTGGTGGCACACCACAGAGCCCAAATTGGCCCAACTATGCCTTTTGGCCAAGAGGGCTAAATTGAAACTTACTAAAGGAATTTAAGGACTTTTGCTGACTTTTGCTGACCAAAGACTTTCGATAAAACTATGATGTATGACATTAGAGGCCTCCCTTAGTAAACAGTTTGAGGGACCAAATTAAGGGGGAAAAAAAAAAGCAGAGAAAATAGAGTGGAATGAGAACTGAGTGGGGAAATTTATGTAAAGGCATTCTATGGAGCAAAGTGTCAGTGAGAGATCCCACATAGTGCAGTAGCCAGAGGAATCTTAGAGAACATGATTGTCAGTGTCTGTTTGGAAATGGTTGGTGTTGCCACAGCGTAAAGCTCCCTCAACTCCACCACTCCCACCAAAGTCTTTAAGTTCACTTCATGCATGTGTCTTGAAAGGATCATGTAATTTTAGTGAAGGTTAAGATATAAGCTTGAGATTCACAAATGGGTTGACATAGTATGTGTGCAGATAAACCCCTGCAGCTAGAATTGACCCTTTAAATATAAGCTCTTGAGAATGTTCTTAACTCTGAGCAAATATTCTCAAATAAGTCTTTTATAAAAATTAGAAAATTATACATGTGCATAGAATAGGGTTCAAGTTTGTCTTAATAGGCTTGAGGGGTGAGGAAACTCCAGGTGATGCATGGATTATACTTGTAAAAACATGTCTGGTAGATTTCACATAGTTAATGAAGTATCAATAATTCAGAATTTAGAAAAGAAACAGTGTTTGAGTTCATCTGCCTTTGAGGTAGTGAAGACACATTAATTATGTTAGTAAAGGACATTTTTATTAATAGTATGTTCAAGCTACACTCAGCCTAGAAGCTGTTCCTTTCCCACATAAGTTAGTACTGCTAAAACCCTGACGGTGGCCACAGTAGAAGGTATTTTATAGGAGAAATATATACACAAGACTTCTCAATTGTGTGTACACACCTAACCCCTGCTGCCAGAACTCCCTTTCTTGTATAGGCATTAGTACCAACAATTTATTTAAGAAATAGTGCAATACAAATTGGGTTGGTAAGATTTGTTTGAGAAAGAAAATCATTGGAGTTCTGAGATTGAACCTAGAATAACTGGAGGGAGAAAAAATGAACCAAAATAAATCTGCCATTTATCAAGTACCTCCGCTGCAGCAGGCGCTGAGCAAGGTGTCGAAAATACTCCCCTGACTCTGAAAGGTACAGTCCCATTTTGTGCTGAGAGGGTCCAAGGGTTAGAGGGGTTATGTCACTTGGTGGAATTTCTAGAATTAGAGGAGGCACTCTTTTAAATTCTTATGATATTATCTCTCTAAAGAGGCAGAACAAGTAGCTATTTTAACTCCGTATGCAAATTTATTTATTTTATTTGTATTTTTTTAAGATTTCATTTATTTATTTGACTGATAGAGAGAGATCACAAGTAGGCAGAGAGGAGGCAGAGAAAGAGGAGGAAACAAGCTCCCTACTGAGCAGAGAGCCTGACGCAGGCCTCGATCCCAGGACCCTGAGATCATGACCTGAGCCGAAAGCAGAGGCTTTAACCCACTGAGCCACCCAGGTGCCCTATTTGTGTTTTTTTAATGATTTTAGTTTTAACTAATCTCTACACCCAACTCAGGGCTCAAACCCACAGGCCCGAGATCAAGAGTCGCAAGCTCCACTGACTGAGCCAGCCAGGAGCCCCCCAGACTTCTTTGGATTACAGTGTACTAACCAGCACCCCCACTGTAGTACAACTCTGTGCTACTTTTCCATCCTCTCTTCAAGGAACTATTCGGTCATTTTTTTTTCTGTGTCCCTGGACTTTCTGTCTTCGTGACTTTGTCTTGTTCCATCTTGCAACTCATAAACATTAGGTGAACAAGTGTAACATTAGACTAGTTTCCTATCACAAAGCCAGCTTCAGTGTCTTTACCAAAAGAAGATATTACCACACAGTTTAAAGAGAGCAGATATTTACCAATCAAATCATGGCTGTCCCCTGTAGGTTCTGGCTCACAAAAGCCTGAATCTCCAATTACCCAGGGTCTGGTCTCACATATGTTTTCCTTCGAGGCAGGTTTTCAGTAACAGGTCCCATGCCCAAAAGACCGCTCCCCTGGGCAGAAGCAAACACAAAGGCACCATTGTCTTCCTCTTGAACAGGATTCAAGGCAGCAGTCCTGGTTTCTTTGCTTGTGGGTTCTCCAGGCTGTTGAGAGTGACAAGGGGAAGAGAGTGTATCTGTGGTCCTCCCACCTGCCACACCACTCACAGTCAAATGGGAACAAATCTTTGAGTGTCCACATCATGCAAAGTTCAGCCTACAACTCTTAATAGAAATCTTAGAGAAACAATCCTTTTTTGGGATATATTTATATGATTCACCTAGTGCTACTTCTTGGTAAATACATGCTAGAGTAAAGACACATTATCCTGTCTCAGAGGAAGGATGTATTTAAGAAATATCAGTAAATATTAAGAAATATCATATTTAAGAAATATCAGTAAATACAAATTAACATTTCTACAGGTCAGAAGAAAACATAAGTGTTTTTTTCTTTATGTTTTATATATGTAAAATAGTTCTATGTTGCATGCCTTTCTTTTTTTTGTTGTTAAAGATTTTATTTATTTGTTTGACAGAAAGAAAGGTCACAAATAGGTAGAGAGGCAGGCAGAGAACGAGGCGGTGGGCTGGGAGGAAGCAGGCTCCCCACTGACCAGAAAACCCAATGCAGGACTCGATTCCAGGACCCTGAGATCATAACCTGAACCAAAGGCAGAGCCTTAACCCTCTGAGCCACCCAGGTGCCCCACGTGCCTTTCTTTCTTATAGAACCAAGAAATATTGACTGAGTTCCTGCAAGTGCCCATAATGGCTGATGATGGGATGGAAACCCTAAGCTTCACACTCTGTCAATGAACTGCAGTCATTAGGATTATTGTTTTGCTACTGTACAGCGTAGCTTTCCTTGCTTATTTCTACTAAGTTGGGCTTTATATCCTCTACCCTTCCAACTTCTTTGGCAAAAAGTGCCAAATGCTATGTTTTCCCCATTGTCATTTTCTGCCATTTCTGTGTGTTTCACAGTTAATTTGCATTGTTCATTATGCTATGTAGTCTTTTTCACTTTCTTCTAATTCTGAAGCCAAATAATAATCTGTTTCTCTCCGTGTTCATGTTTGTATAATCTTTCAACACTACTAGTTTTAAAAGGTTTTTGCCTGTGCTCAGTTACCTTCAGTCTTATTTCCCTCCTTTTTTATCCTTGCTTTTGGGTTAACATTCTTAGACTGTGATCCCTCTGGGCTACCTACTGCCTGTTACAAAACAGCACAGGAATCCCCTGGGAGCAGCCTGTCAAAATTGTCTACTTGGTGATCGCTTACAATGCGTGGCAGGTGGTGTGTGACTGATCACCGCTTGAGCTGAAATGTATTAAACTGTTATGTGGCCACATTAGAACCACCTAAACAACGGATTCTAGATGATAAAGGAGCCACGGAGCAGAAAAATAAAATTTGAATAAAAAGTGAAATTATTAGCAAAATCAAACGAAATAATGGTAAAATGTCAAAGGATGGGCCAAAGTATCCATGTTTCTATTGTTTAGGGATTTCTGTTTTCTCATGCCCTGAGATAATTTTGTATACATATGGGAAACAGCATATAGTATGGGCATAACTCTGTAAACGGCGATTTTTCAGAATATTTTCTAATTCACATCTTTGTGTTTCTGTTCCCTGTTCTTTCCCAACATTCACTATAACTGACCTAGATACTCTACACCGAAAGCATTTAGTAGAAAAGAAAACATATGGCATTATGGGAACGAGTGGGGAAGGGATAAAAACTACTGGGACTGTTACCTGGGTACCTAATGAGTCCTGGCATTCTGTTTCAAGAAAGCAGGTCCCTACAATATAATAATACGGTGTTCTACATTTGGGCCTTAAGAAATGAATGAAGAAGAGTAAGAGATCTATTTTGGAAAATTAGCAAAGCAACTATATGAAAGAGGAAATTCATTTTGAATAAGTACTTCCCCTATAAAACCAGCTATTATATTTAATCACAGAAATATTTGATTTAAAGATAGCCAAACGGAAAACAACAGGTGTTGGTGAGGATTGGAGAAATTGAAGCCCTCACACTTTGTTGGGGGAAATATAAAATGGTGCAGCAGCCACCCTGA
Organism: Spilogale gracilis; assembly: GCA_004023965.1. NCBI lineage: Eukaryota > Metazoa > Chordata > Mammalia > Carnivora > Mephitidae > Spilogale > Spilogale gracilis. The sequence continues at coordinate 12,602 of PITA01026969.1, forward strand.
TGTATAGTTTGGTGGTTCCTGAAAAAATTAAAAATAGAATTACCGTAAGACCCAGCAAGTCCATTATAGATGTATCCCCTGGAAAATCAGAAACTGGTTTTCAATAAAATATGTGTACATGAAGGTTCAGAGTAATACTGTTTAGAATAGCCCAAAGTGGATGCAGCCCAAATATTTCAATCAATGAATGGATAAACACAGTGTGGGGTACACACACAACGGCATATTTTTAGGAATAAAAAGGAATGAAGTATTGATACATGCTACAAGGATGAACCTCAAAAACATTATAGTGAATGAAATAAGTCAGATGCAAATAGTCACATATGGCATGATCTCATGTATATGAAATATCCAGAACAGATAAATCCACGGAGACAGAAAACAAAGTAGTGGTTGCCAGGGGCTGAGGAGAGAGGAGAATGGAGCATGACCGCTTAGTCGGTATGGGTTTTCTTTCAGGATGATGAAAATGTTTCGGAATTGAGTATAGATAGGAGTTACATAACACTGTTAATCCAGAAATAAATCCCGCTGAACTCTTCACTTCAAAATATTATGTTTTGTGAATTTCACCTTAATTAGAAAAAGAGAGAACCAAATAAATCCTTTTCTTGAGAACCAAGAGAAAGGTAAAAAAATTTCCTGACAATGTGTGGAAACATATATTTTCACAAAATTTCTATAATCATTTTATATTTGAATGAATAAAGGAAATGAGAGCTTTATATCTTTTCCTGAGACTTTGTTCATCATGTATTTATTTAATAAATATTCATAGCGTGCTCAGTATGTTCTGGTCTATTTTAGTGTCACTTGATTTCTCCTTCTGGAGAAATTTTACTTTTTTAAAAACAATGTCTTGGGGCACCTGGGTGGCTCAGTTGATTAAGCGACTGCCTTCGGCTCAGGTCATGATCCCCGAGACCTGGGATCGAGTCCCACATTGGGCTTCCTGCTCCGCGGGGAAGCCCGCTTCTCCCTCTCTCACTCCCCCTGCTTGTGTTCCTTCTCTGCCTGTGTTTCTCTCTGTCAAATAAATAAAATCTTAAAAAACAAAACAAAACAAAACAAAGTCGTATTAGTTTTATGAATAGAAAGAAATGATCACATATCTAGTTAAAATCCATTTTCATGTAGTCATAGACTTTAAGTATTGCCAATCATTGTTTTAGTTTAAGGTAAGGGAATAAAGGAATAAATTTGAGACTAGAATCCAGCCCAAACTATCTTCCTCCCTCCCTCTCACTTTTTCTTTCTTACTTCCTTTTGTTTTAAAGTCACTAAATTAGATATATAAAAATTGCTTTTAAATGATAGCTACAGAAATTGAAAATATTATGTTCATTGATACGTTACATAACATTTGAACATAGCTGTGTGGTATATTTTGAAGATGTTCCATCTTTTGTATCTTTAGAAAAGCAATGATTTCCTAATTTACCATTGAGCAGAATCCTGTTTTTAAATTTAATTCCATGTAGAAGCTCAATATAAAAAAAACAGATGAAAATGAAGCTGAAGCTGATCTATTTGAAACTGCTTCTGTTCTGCCCTTCAAAAGGGGCCTCTGACCTTGGAACATAGTTTGAAAACCACTACTTTGACCAGTGCAATATATTTAGTGACATTTCTTCTTCCCCTATTTCTATATAATTTGTTGGGCTTGTTACTACATGAAAGGAACAAATTGCTCGTTTTCAGTGATACATGGATTCAGGGATTCCTCCAGAATACATTTAGTAAATTACTTCTAGTGAACTAAATTGTACTTTAGTGGCCTGAAAGAGATCATGAAATTTAGAAGAAGAAAAAAAAATCTATGTCTCATTCAATTCTTTCTCTTATGCTCTGGACATTCTGGACAGCTTGGGTCTTTCAAGTTGTTTTGTTGGTGTAGTTTGTTTGTTTTGTTCCCGTTAGGATAGGTCAAGGATCATTCTTGGTCTTTCTCTCTGGATTTTCACTGTTAACCTCACAAATCATCTTCCCACTATATATTCATCTAAACACATATGACTTTGAAACTCATTCTTGGGAAATGATCAGACACAGTTAATTATAGTAGGAAAATGCAGGGACTGCATTCACTGATTTAAATGTAGCCATCAGGCAGATTTCATTCTAGCAAGATGTATCTCCATAGGAGTTTTGAGGAAGACAAAAATGGAACTTACCAAACACACGTACACAATAATGTTTCAGGGTATTCTACCAAGATAGTTATATACTAACTGGAACTCAGAAGATGACCACTGTTTACTCCTACAGAGTCCTAAGGCATCTATCTTCTGCAAATCAGAGACTGTTACTCTTTCCAAAACTTAGTAGAGGCCAGGAAATCACAAGTGACATTCTTTGCTGGCCACCTGTGCTAGGGCTTAGCCATAAATCCAGTTATTCAGTATAGAATGTGTAATTTATGAGAGATCTAAGACCCACTGTCTTCTACTTTCTTCCCCCTCTCTCGCACTGGCAACATCTTGCTTTGACTAATAATTCTGGAAAGCTTATAGCCACATCACCCTCTATGCTTTGGTCCCCTTCCGTGGCTGCCCAGGTCTTTTTCTTGACAATATTTATCATAGTCCTACCCTATTATCTTTTTGTTGTATCCTTTTGGAAAAATGATAGTCTTAGATCAACATAACTCCCCTTTCTTCTTCCAAATGGGAGATACTGAATTCTCACAATTGCATAAGTTGGTACTATAATAAATTCATGGCATCCAGTCTCGATAAACAGAACCCCGCTGCCGACTGTTGGTCATTCTGTGGGTCATCTTCTATTAAATTTCTATTATATGCCAGGACTTATTCTGTCCTCAAGTGTTGTAGCTATAAAGAAAAGATAGAGAAATCTCTTCCCTCATAACAATTACATTCCAATTGAGGAGAAAGACTATAAACAATTTAACCAATAGTAAAGATAATTTTAGTTATTGTTGAATGCAATAGATCTAGTCACTAGAATAATTTGATAGAGATATAAGGAGATTGTCACTTTTAGGTCAAGGCTAGGAATGGCATCCCTCCTAAAGAAGGGGACATTTGAGTTGAGCCAGCAAGACAAAAAATGCAAGGAAGGCATCTCTATTCCAAATAACCAGACAACCAAGCTTTCAACACAGGGAGATAAGTCCAATGAGCTCAGAGAAGAGTACATGACAGTAAGAGTAGAGTGAGTAGGACTTGTAGCCCATAAAAATAACATTATTCTGAGTATAAAGGAAAGCCCTTTCAAGGTTTTCACTATCAGAGAAAGGAGTTACAAATAAGCAAAAGGTAGAATGAAGTCCGTGATATTGAATTAGATTGGTAACACTAGCAACTAATTCAAAATACATATTTACCAATAGATAGGTACATAAGCAAATGTAAGTATTTCCTAGCTCCTAACACTGAGAGGGTCTAGAATTAGTGACTAGCACATTATCAAAGAGCACATCTAATATGCAAACCTTGGTTTTTTAATACATTCTCCAAGAAGAGAAACCAGAGCCCTTTGGAGAAGTTGTAATTCCAGAACTGTGGCAGGAAAAACGCAGGAGCTATCTAGAGCATCTTGCGGCGCCAGAATGTACAAACATGCTAAAAGAGGAAGAAAGATGGAATCAGATGAAAGGGACAAGATGCAGCCTGAAAGAGTTCCTAATGTTCATATCTGGACCTATGCGAGCAGCAATATTGATAACCATAATACAGGATTTTAATCCATGAGGATCAGGAATCTATTCATCAGTACTGTTGCAATCTAGCTTTGAAGATTTTTATGTCTGATACATGTTCAAAGCTTATTTGCACTCTGGAACACTTCTGTGAAGACTTGCATAATATACATTTCATTTACATAGATATATGTATCTGGCTGAGTTCCTGTTGCATCTCCTCCCGACCTGGTTGGCCACCCTCTTGGGAAAGATTCTTTCAAGATGACACTGACTCAGGAAAAATATTTATTGTAAGCCATCCCCAAATTCTGCATGCTTGCACATGTAGTTTATGCTTTTGTTTTTGTTTTTGTTTTTTTTAAGATTTTTATTTATTTGACAGAGAGAAACACAGCCAGAGAGGGAACACAAGCAGGGAGAGTGAGAGAGGGAGAAGCAGGCTTCCCGCAGAGCAGGGAGCCCGATGTGGGACTTGATCCCGGGTCTCCAGGATCATGACCTGAGCCGAAGGCAGTCGCTTAACCAACTGAGCCACCCAGGCGCCCCTTGTTTTTGTTTTTCAAAAGAGCCACCTCAACTTACATTGAGGTCAGAGAAGCTAACCATCCATAATATCTCACTTTTAAACTTTCCAGGTTTTAGTGGCATTGACTCCATACTTCCTAAAAACTCTGGGCAATACAAGTTAAACTCACTGAGTAGTCTTGAGTACTCACACTATATGCTTATGGTAAAAGACCACAACATGATTTTTCTCTTACTTTCAGAGAAAGTGGGAAGGAAAGATGAAATGCTACAGTACTTCACCAGGTTTCCTCAAAGAAATTTTCTCTCCTATTCATTAAACATCAAACTTTTAGAACTCAAAGGGGTGATGGTGTCAGGGAAGGTACTGGGCTGAATGGTATAAAACGAATTTTTGATCACCTGTTTTACAATTTATGCATAGATACCTAGCACATCACTAGGAAATGTGAAAATACTTGAGACTTACTTGTTAGTTCTCAAACTAGCAACAAGTTCTTGAATGGGCTCTCAGCTAAACACAAGTCCCAGTGTTCCATTTTCTTATTTAGGGATAAGAATAAACTTGGCTGATAAGAACTCTATTATTCTCCACAGTAGACCTGAAAAACTTTCTTTTTAAAATTTTTGTTATGATTTTATTTCTTTTATTGAGAGAGAGAGTAGGGAGAAGGTCTTGGGGCTCAATCTCAGAACAGGACACTGGGGTCACGGTGTGAGCCAAAAGAAGACACTTAACTGACTGAACCACCCAGGTGCTCTGACCTGAAGAAATTCCCAAAAATTTTATGAGGGGCTCAGAAGATCTTACCTTATTAGAAAAATAAAATCACCAGAAATTATCTTAGTGTTGCCAACTCAGGTACAAATATACCTGTTCCCACTTTCATTCTTCCTTTCTTTTCATGGAGTGCTCAAACTAATGGATACAAATAAATCCACACCTAGAAACATAGTGAACAATCAGAACACTATGGACAAAGAGAAATTTCTATAAGCTTAGAGAGAGGAAAAGATAACAAAAAGAGGAGTGAAACTAACAAAGGATAAAGAGTCAAAATGACTTTGAACGTCTCTGTAGTCTTACTGCAAACTAATAAATTCACAGGTAATATGCTAAAACTGCTGAAGGAAAATTATTTGAAGTACAGAATTTGAAAATAATCTATACTCAACCAAGAACGAACATAGAATAAAGATATTTTAGTCATGCAAGGTAACAAAGAATTATGCCTCTTGTACTCTTTTCAAGAAGGCTGAAGAAGTGACCCATTAAAAGGACGGAGTAAACCTTGAAAGAGGAAAACACGGAACAATTTCAATTTGGAAAGACATGAAGGGAATTCCCACTATGAGAGGAAAAAGAGTCTCTGGCTGACAGCTGTGCCATCAGGCTGAGAAGGCAATGAAAGTAGATTGGAGTCAAAAAATGAAACTGATGGAACGACTCATGGATCTGATCATTTAGAAGAAGATTTAGACCATTGGCAAAGAGTTTCGGATTGAATTAGTGATGAGTATAAAAACTCAGAAAACAAAGATGATTATTAACTCCAGAGAAAACTCATCTGTGACTAATATTTGCAAAATCATTGTACACACAAAATATTAATCTATCAAATGACATAGCTATATTGGGAGACTTGGCCTTGGGATGGTGTGTGTCTGTTGCACTTGGGAGAAGAAAAGTAAGTCCTTATCTTCCACTGTAGCAAGTAATCAGATGATTCGTAAAACTGAATTATCAAGTAGTAGGAATACAAACATGTTCTTGAGAAACACAAAGGTAAGCACCATAGTCATCATTTAAAAGAAGACATTCTTTCATGATGGAGAAAGAGAATCAATTCTGTCCAGTGTTGCTGAGGTGGGTGGGGTGAAGTTAATGAGGGAAGAGAAATGCATCCCTTGGACTTGGAAGTATGGAGGATATTAGTGGCCTTAAGGAAAATAGTTTTGTCAGAATGGTGGAGGCAACAGCCAGAACTGAACAGATTGAACTACAAGAAAGAGGTAAGAAATTAAAGACAACAATGGAAGACAGAGAAAGAGTGAGTGCCTGAGAAGTAGTTGCTGAGAATTTGATATCCAACCAACAGGTCCCTCAGTCAAAATGTGAAATGCTGAGCAGGCCACAGGATGAAGTGTAGAATTGGGAAGGACTAAGGTCAGGAAGGGCCCATATCATAGGGGATGAGAATATGGCCATGACAAATAAGACATTAGGTCAGTTCCAGACTAATAACAAATGACTGCTTTTCTTTTTCTAGTAAAAAGCATCTACATAGAGTGAGCAAAATTCAAAGCCAATTTCTCCACCTGTAAGAGTCACAGACGTCAAAAAAGTTCTTAACTACAAATTATACTTCAGAATTGTACTTAGCAAAAGCAAGTTACTATGAATGCCTACTGACTTCCGCATCTTCAGTTTGTTTTTGTCAATTTTAAAGGATCCCGTATTAGCAGAAGAATCCTGTATTAGGGTGCCGTAACAGATGATCACCAACTTGGTGGCCGCATTTATTTATTTATTTATTTATTTATTTATTTATTTATTTATCTATCTATCTATCTATCTATCTATTTATTTTTACTTATTTCTTTATCTATCAGAGAGAGAGAGAATGCACACAAGCAGGGGGACGGGAGAAGGAAAGGGATCTAGGGGCTAAGTCCTAGGACCCTGATATCATGACCTGAGCCAAAGGCAGAGGCTTAACCGACTGAGCTACCGAGGCGCAACAAACTTGATGGCTTTAAACAATAGAAATTTATTCTTTCACAGTTCTAGAGGTCAGAGGTCTGAAATCACTGTCAGGTCAAAACAAGGGCTCATCAGCAGGGCCATATTCCCTCCAGAAGCTCTAGGGAAGGATTTGCTCCTTGTCTCTTTCAGTTTCTTATTTCTCTGGCACTTGTTGGCTGGTGCCTCACTCCCTAGTCACATTGCCTTTTCCTCTTTATCAAATATCCCTCTTCTCCCTCCTATAAAGAATTGTGACTGCTTTTAGGACCCACCAGACAATCCAGGATCATCCCCACGTCTGAGGATGCTTACCTTCCATATGAGGTAAATTTTATAGGTTCCAGGAATTAGGTTTGGGAGAGAGGGGCATGGAGTTGAAGCGACCTATTCAGGCACAAACTTAACAAAGGAGGCTGAAGCCAGATGCCAGCCTCCTCGCTGAGAAGTAGGTGACACGTTTTCCTGTTTTCTGAAATTGGTTGTGTACAGGCAGACTATACATGAAAACCGGGTATCAAAATTTAGAAAGAAATCATAAATTGTACAGTTCCATTTCAATGATAACCCTGAAAACTATTTTTTCACAGTTACACAGATGAAACTTCTTACTTATAGAACCAATTTATAATTTAAAAGGTTTTGTTAGATTAGGAGTTTAATGTCTTCAACTAATGTTTATCAACTGGGATTTGGAGACAATTTTTCCTGAGGGTTCTGGAAAATTTTTTGTCTAAAGACAGAATGTTTTGAAGCCATGGTATAGATCTGCATTTTGGTGTATTAGTCATTCAGATAGTTGAATATTATTTCCCCTCAGTTACCTAGAGAGAGAGCGTTAAGCATTTTATGGCCAAGATCCTCCCTGGTGGGGGTGCAGGGATGACCAGAAGGGTTTTCATGCTTCCCGAATCATTATTTTACAGCCAGATCAGTACACTTTCTCCCACTTGATTTGTTTATGCTCCACACATCAGGTTTCCTAGTCAAAGGGAACAAAAAAAAAAAAAGCTAAAAACAGTTTCTTAGATGATTCTCTCATGCCACGATGGTATTGGTAGGGTAAAATTGCAGTTGTCAGTCATCACTGCAAACTTTTCCAGCTTTTACATTAGTCCTATTAGGTGAAAAACCACACAATATAAGAGAAAAACATTCAAATTTAAGTTGAATCTTCCACAGTCACTCAAAGCTGTCAGAGGGAGGGATGAAGAGACAAAATTGGCATATCTTGAAAATAATTGGGTCAGGCCTAATGCTTTTTGAAACTGTCAAATGTGAATATCTATTAAGGAAACTTTTCCAAATATGAATGCGTTCAGACCCATCTCACCACATTTGAAAGACGAGCCTTGACAAATCCTATGTTCTGATTCTTGTGTCTATTTTATAGTCAGGATAATTCTTAATTTTATTCCTCTACATTCTTACCAATACTTGTTACATTCAATTATTTTATTTTTAGCAATTTGGTGGTGTGTACACTTATTTCATTGTGCTTTTACTTTTCATTTCCTGATTTTGTGCATCCTCTTAAATGTTTTGTGTCCATTTGAATATCCTTTTTTGTCAAGTTCCTGAAGAAGACTTAAGCTCATTTCTCTTTTAAGCTGCATTTTGCTTGTTGATTTATAGGAGTTCTTTATATGTTCCAAATATAAATTCTAAGTTGGATACATGTATGAAAATAATCTCTTCCATTCTGTAGGTTGCTTTTCATTTTCTTAGTGTTGTTATTGTACGTGGACCAATTATTAAGTTCAGTGTCAAAAAATATCTATTTTTTCTATTATTTTTTAAAGATTTTTGTCAGAAAGAGAGAGATTGAGAGAGAACAATCAGGGGGAGTGGCACACAGAGCAGGCAGAGGGAGAAGCAGACTCTGTGCCAAGAAGAGAGCTGGATGTGGCACTCAATCTCAGGACCTGAAATCATGACCTGAGCCGAAGTTAGATGCTTAACTGACTGAGTCACCCAGGCACCTTAATCTTTTCTATTATGATAGGGCTTACATAATGATTTTTAATGCTTGCTATTAATCATGTGACCCCCCCCAGCTGTGTGGATTTAAATAGCTATTTTGAGGCATCTGGTTTATGGAATAACATCAACTATAAAATAATGAATCTTTAGGTGATTTCAAAATAATGAAGTCTTTAGATTTCATTCCCAATTATCTTAATAGGAGTTCTTTGTTAGTGTAGCAAAATAGGGAAGAGAGTGGATTTTGGCATCAGACATGGTTCA
>PITA01026970.1:0-21782 GCA_004023965.1 Spilogale gracilis
GGAAAGAGCCAAGGTGCCCATCAACAGATGAATGGATAAAGAAGATGTGGTACATATATACAATGGAATACTATGCCTCCATCAGAAAGGATGAATATCCAACTTTTGTAGCAACATGGACTGGACTGGAAGAGATTATGCTGAGTGAAATAAGCCAAGTAGAGAAAGTCAAGTATCACATGGTTTCACTTACTTGCGGCGCATGAGGGGTAACCTGGAGGACAGTGGGAGAAGGAAAGTAAACGGGAAGTAGGGTAATCCAGGGAGAGAAACGAAACAACAGAGACTTTGGACACAGAAACAAACTGAGGGACTTGGAGGGAGGGGGGTAGAGGGATGGGAGAGCCTGGTGGTGGGTACTGGGGGCACCTAATGCGTGGAGTACTGGGTGTAGGGAATGGGGAATGAATCTTGGAACACTGGGGAAAAAATTTAACAATAAAAAAAAAAAAACTGTGAAAAGGGGTGCCTGGGTGGCTCAGTGGGTTAAAGCCTCTGCCTTTGGCTCAGGTCATGATCTCAGGCTCCTGGGATGGAGGCCCGCATTGCTCTCTCTGCTCAGCAGGGAGCCTGCTTCCTCCTCTCTCTGCCTGCTTCTCTGCCTACTTGTGATCTCGTTCTCTGTCAAATAAATAAATAAAATCTTTAAAAAAAACTGTGAAAAAAAGGAAAAAATCTTTCATGTGGAGAAGTGTTTAATAACACATTTTTTAAATTGAAATACATTTGACGTAAAACATTATGAAAATTTGGGGCACCTGGTTGGCTCAGTTGGTTAAGTGTCTGCCTTTGGCTCAGGTCATGATCCCAGGATCCTGGGATTGAGCCCTGCATTGGGCTCCTTGCTCAGCAGGGAGTCTGCCTCTCCCTCTGTACTTGCTCTCTCTCTCAAGTAAATAAATAAAATCTTTTTAAAAATTTATGAAAATTTAAGGGTCCAATATGTGAATTTGAAACATTATATGTTATGGTTGCCATTATAACAATAACTACATTGCTATCACACTACATAATTATCATTTCTTTTTAGTAGTTGGAATATTTAAGTTCTGGTCTCTTAGCAAGGTTGAATGTTATAATACAATATTGGTGTCTATAGTCTGTGTGTTAGATCTCTGGGGCTTTTTTATTGTACATTTTAAGTTTGTACACTTAAACAATATCTGCCCTATCCCCCTTAGCCATCATATATTGGTAAACACCATTTTGTTTCCTATGTTTATGAGTTTGGCTTTTTTACCTTTATTTTTTTAAATATTTTTGCTGGGGCGCCTGGGTGGCTCAGTTGGTTAAGCGACTGCTTTCGCTTCAGGTCATGATCCTGGAGACCCAGGATCTAGCCCCACGTCGGGCTTCCTCTCACTGGGAGGCTCAGGTCATGATCCTGGAGACCCAGGGTCGAGCCCCACGTCGGGCTTCCTCTCACTGGGAAGCCTGCTTCTCCCTCTCTCAGTCTCTCTGCTTGTGTTCCCTCTCTCGCTGTGTTTCTCTCTGTCAAATAAATAAATAAAATCTTTAAAAAAATAAATAAAAATAAATAAAATATTTTTGTTAAGTTTACTCATACTTTTTAGTAATCCCTGCTCAACCTGGGGCTCAAACCCACAACCCTGAGATGAAGAGTCACACATTCTTCTGACAAAGATAGCCAGGTGCCCTGCCCTATGTTTGGCTTTTGTAAATTCCACATGTAAGTCATGTCATGTACTTGTCTTTCTCTGTTCAACTTATCTCACTTAGTGTTATATGCTCAAGATCTATCTATATCATTACAAATGGCAGGATTTTCTATTTTCTCAGGGCTGAATAATATTCCATTGTATTTATACACCATATCTTCTTTATCTATTCATCCCTTAGTGGGCACTTAGGTTTTTTCCATATATTGGCTGTTGTGAATACTGCTGCAATAAACATGGGAGTGCATTTATTTCTACAGGGCCTGTTTTCATTTCCTTTAGGTAATATCCAGAAGTGGAATTACTGATCATTTGGTAGTTTTATTTTTCATTTTTTTAGGAACCTTTATACGTTTTCTACAGCAACTGAACCAATTTACATTCCTGCCAACTGTGCACAAGACTTCCCTTCTCTCCACATCCTCACTAACTGTTATCTTCTTGATGCGAGACCTTCTAACAGGTATGAGATGATTATCTCAGTGTGTTTCAATTTGTATTTCTCTGATGATTAGTGATGCTGAGCATCTTTTCATGTACCTGTTGGCCATTGGATGTCTTCTTTGGAAAAATATCTATTTAGTCCTTCTGCCCATTTTTATTTTTTTATTTTTTATTTATTTATTTTTAAAGATTTTATTTATATGACAGAGAGAAACATAGCGAGTGAAGGAACTGAAACAGAGGGAGAGAGAGAGGGAGAAGCAGGCTTCCGCCGAGCAGGGAGCCTGATGGGGGCTCGATCCCGGGTCTCCAGGATCATCTGAGCTGAAGGCAATTGCTTAACCAATTGAGCCACCCAGGCGCCCCCTCTGCCCATTTTTAAATTGGATTTGTTTTGGTGGTGGTTGTTATTGAGTTGTGTGAGTTCTTTATATGTTTTGAGTATTAACCCCTTATCCAATATATGATTTGCAAACATTTCCTCTCATTCAGTGGGTTGCTTTTCATTTTGCTAGTTGCTTATTTTTCCACGCAGAAGTTGAGTTGGTTATTTGTAAATATAGTAATGAACACTTTGGATATCATTATATTATTGTGTCGCGATTTATATAGGTTTACACTTTCCCATAATAAAAAGTTAAAAAAAAAAAAGAATTACCAACATTATGAAATTCCCCAAAAGTTCAAATAAGATGTAAACTAAGGAGATGCCATTCATACTGGTCATTGGTGGCTTTTTCAGAGCAGTGTCAATGGAATTGTGAGGGCAGGAGAGAATTTCCAGCAGGTTAAAAAGTGAATGATTTATTGCCATTTGCGATGACATGGATGGAGCTGAAGATTATTATGCTAAGTGAAATAAGTCAGAGAAAGACAAATACCATATGATTTTACTTGTGGTATTTAAGAAAAAAAACAAATTAACATGGGGAAAAGGAGAGGCAAACCAAGAAACAGACTTTTTAAAAAAGATTTTATTTATTATTTATTTGACAGAGATCGCAAGCAGGCAGAGAGGCAGGCAGAGAGAGAGGAGGAAGCAGGCTCCCTGGTGAGCAGAGAGCCTGATGTGGGCCTCAATCCCAGGACCCCAAGATCATGACCTGAGCCGAAGGCAGAGGCTTTAACCCACTAAGCCAGGGGTGGCACCCAAGAAATAGGCTCTTAACAAAGAAAGATCAAACTGATGGTTACTGGAGGGGAGATAGGTGGAGGAATGGGTAAAATAGGTGATGGGGATTAAGAAGTACACTTGTGATGAACATTAGGTGTTGTATGTAAGTAGTGAATCACTAAACTCTACACTTGAAACTAATATTATACTATATGTTAACTAACTGGAATTTAAATAATAACTTGAAAAAAGTGGATGATTCAGAATGCTCTTATGCCTTAGAACTAGCAGAGTATTTCTCTCTTCCTTTTCCTAAATTTATAAAGTATGGAAATTTTCAAACCAAGAATAAAGAAAGGTTAGAATAATGAACCTCCATGTACCTGTTACCCAGATTCAATAATTATTAACATTTTGTCAGTGTTGTTTCCTCTGCATACCCTCACCATTTTTTTAAAGATTTATTTATTTAAGAGAGAGACTGAGGGGCGCCTGGGTGGCTCAGTTGGTTAAGCGACTGCCTTCGGCTCAAGTCATGATCCCGGAGACCCAGGATCGAGTCCCACATCAGGCCCCCTGCCCGGCGGGAAGCCTGCTTCTCCCTCTCTCAGTCCCTCTGCTTGTGTTCCCTCTCTGGCTGTGTTTCTCTCTGTCAAATAAATAAAATCTTTAAAGAAAAAAAAAAGAAAATGGGCAAGAATAAAAATAACTTAAAAAGAAAGAAATCCCAAGTGCCAAAAAACATAAAAACTACTCAAACTCTCTAGTAATCAGGAAGAAGTAAATTAAAACCACAATGAAATACCATATTACATTTTTTATGTAGGCAAAATTTAAACTGAGAAAACCATATGTTAACAAAGATGTAGACAAACAGGAATTCTCGGGTCCTGTAAATGGAACAGTTGTTGAAGAGAAATTTGCAAATATCTTACCAAAGGTAAAAAGAAATAGTGTATACCTGATGGTCCAGAAACTCCCTTCCTACATGTAGAGCCCATTAAAAAAAACCTTGCATATTTGCATTAGAAAATATGTGTAAGAGTGTTTATGCAGCATTGTTTGCAATAGGAAAAAAAACGGAATTAACCTAAATGTCCAATAATATGTGGATCAATAAATTCTGCTTTATTCATATACTGGAATACTAAAATAGAAAGTTAAAATATGTATCACGGGCGCCTGGGTGGCTGAGAGGGTTAAGCCTCTGCCTTCAACTCAGGTCATGATCCCAGAGTCTTGAGATTGAGTCCCACATCAGGCCCACATCAGGCTTTCTGCTCAGCAGGGAGCCTGCTTCCAGCCTCTTTCTCTGCCTGCCTCTCTGCCTATTTGTGATATCTCTCTCAGCCAAATAAATAAATAAAATATTTAAAAAATAAAATAAAATATGTATCAACCTTAAAAAAACATGTTGAGTGAAAAATATAAAGGATGGTATCATTTACATAAAGTTTACAAATTATAAAATAATGGTATACATTGGTATACATTGTTTATGAATACATAGACAAAATAATAGTACATAAACATGTGTGGGAATGATTTCAGGATCCACTTTCAGGAGTCCATTTACCTCTGTGAAAAAAGAAGTGACCACAAGGGCCTTCAACTGGGTTTGCAATATTTGATATTTTTTTAATGCCCCAGATTAAAACCTAAAAGAGAGCTAAAAAGATTAAGAGCTAATCAGGTACATAGATGTTTATTATATTTTTTCCTTTATAATTTTCTGTATGTTTGAAATATTGTTAAAAGGGAAAAAACAGTAAGGGAGACGAGGATGTGGAAGCCGTCTGCCTCTCTGCTCTGAAGTCAAGGAGAGAGGACAGCAGTCAGAAAAGGAAGAAGGGCCAACATCCTAATGGAGCCACAAGTTTTGAAATGCTGACAGGTTAAAGGCCAAGACATGCTTTTTATTTTTTATTATCCCCTTCTTGTTTGACAAATAATACTTGGCAAATAAATAAGCACTCTATGGCTTTTGGTGAATGGATGAATGGAGTTAATAGCCAACTTGCTTCCAAAGAAACAGTTGGCACCAATGATATATAGTTGAACACTCTTTTTTAACAAGGTGGCTCAGAATTTCCTGAATAGATTCTTCTGGGGCAATTGCTTTTCTCTTTAAGAAAGTCATATCCTGGGGGCACGTGGGTGGCTCAGTTGGTTAAGCGACTGCCTTCAGTTCAGGTCATGATCCCAGAGACCCGGGATCGAGTCCCACATCAGGCTCTCTGCTCGGCAGGAAGCCTGCTTCTCCCTCTCTCCCTCCCACTGCTTGTGTTCCCCCTCTGGCTGTGTTTCTCTCTGTCAAATAAATAAAATCTTAAAAAAAAGAAAAAAGAAAAAAGAAAGTCATATCCTGGGTACCAGGGTGGCTCAGAGGGTTAGGCCTCTGCCATCAGCTCGGGTCATGATCTCAGGGTCCTGGGATGGAGGCCCGCATTGGGCTCTCTGCTCGGAGGGGAGACCGCTTCCTCCTCTCTCTCTGCCTACTTGTGATCTCTTTCTCTGTCAAATAAATAAATAAATAAATAATCTTAAAAAAAATTTTTTTAAAAGAGTCATATCCTTTGACTAAATGGGGATTTCTGCCATGCTTGCCAGCACTGATTATAATCTAGCATCCTTTCTTGATTAAAACACTAATATTCTGAGTGTGTTTTTCTCCCTAAAAACAGCATTATTGAGGTATAATTTACAACTATAAAAGTGAGGCATTTTAAGGGTATAAGTCAATGACTTCTAATACATTTGTGGAAATGTACAACTATCACTGTACCACTTTTCAGAATATTTCCACGACATCGAAAAATAATTTCATGCCTATTTGTAATTAATCTTGCCTTCCACCCCCTGCCTGTTACCTCCAGCCCCAGACTACCTGGCCTTCTGTCTCTATGAATTGGCTTTTTGTGGACTTTTCATGGAAATGGAATCATATCATGTACAGCATCTGTTTCTGGCTTCTTTCATTTAGCACTTTTTTGAGGTATATTCAGATTGAAGCATGTACTAGAATTATAATACTTTTTATACCAAAATAGTATTTGCATAGAGGGATATAGCATATTTTGTTCATCCATTCATCAGATGATGAGCATTTAGGTGATTTCCAGTTTGTAACTATTATGAAGAATGCTGCTGTGAACAATTTACATATAGGTGTTTTTGTGCATGGATAGGTGTTTTCATTCCTTTTGGGTAGGTTCCTAGAAGTGGAAAGTTTGTTTTTTAAAAAACTGTTGAATTGTTTTTCAAAGAGGTTGTACCCTTGTGTATTTCTACCAGCAATGTATGAGTGTTCTAGTTATTCCACTTCCTCGTAACACTTGTTACTCTCTTCCTTTATAGTTATAGCCATCCTAGTAGCTGTGAAATATCTCACTGTAGCTTTTTTTATTATAGTTTTAATTTGCATTTCCCTAATGACAAATGGCGTTGAGCATATTTCATGTGCTTATTAGCCATTTGTTTTTTCTGGTGAAATGTTTATTCAAGTATTTCACCCATTTTTCAAATTGAGTCTCCTTTTATTATTGAAATGTAAAAGTTATTTATCTGTTCTGGATACAAGTCCATTCTCAGATATATGATTTGCCAATATTTTCTCCCAGTCCATGGCTTGATTTGTTTTTTTTTTTTTTTTAGTTTTCTTAATGGTATCTTTTGATACTACAAAGGTATTTAAATCACTAGAGGTATTTAAAATTTATACTGAAGCAAAATTTCACAGTATCAGGTAAAATTTTGCTGTTATATTTTCATATAACAAGAAATGAAGTATAAGTAACTTCTGTTTAAATAGTAATAAAATTTTTATTGACTTGACTTGAAATAAAGAGAATTAATTAAAGAAAATGACACAACCCTAAAAGGATTAGTAAGGCAAGCATGCATATAAAAGAGAAATCTTGCTTGAGAAGGATCAGGATAATAAAGATGATACCTTTTTTTAAAGATTTATTTATTTACTTATTTGACAAAGAGAGAGAGATCACAGGTAGGCAGAGAAGCAGTCAGAGAGAGAAGGGGAAGCAGGCTTGCCGCTGAGCAGAGAGCCGGATGTGGGACTCGATCCCAGGTCATGATCCCAATCATGACCTGAGCCAAAGGCAGAGGCTTAATCCACTGAGCCACCAGGCGCCCCAAAGATGACACATTTTAAATATAAATTCAAGTTAGCATTTTTTAGTAATTATTATGTATTAATCATTATATTCTATGCTGAAACAATATATGAATACAGCATAACCTTCTCTTTTAGAAAATATATAAGTATGGAGACACTGGAATCACTATGTGGAAAAGAATTAGCTTGGATTTCCACCTCACATCATTTACTATAATAATCCACACGTGGATCTCCATTTTATTCATGTTTTGGTTATCTATTACTGTATAATAAATTACCCCCAAACAGTGGTATAAAACAACTATAGTAATTTATTTTGTTTTCAGGTTTTCACCATTGAATAGGATGTTTTCTTTGGGTTTTTCATATATGACTTTTAATACGCTGAGGTAATTTTCTTCTAGTCCTAGTCTGTTGAGTGTTTTTATCATAAAATGGTGTTGAATTTTTTAAAAGATAGTAATTATATTTTAAAGAGAGCGCATGAGTGGGGGGAGGGATAGAGAGAGAGAGGGAAAGAGAGAATCTCAGGCAGACTCCACACTGAGCGGGGAGCCCGATGCAAACTTCATCCCATGACCCTGAGATCATGACCTGAGCAGAAACCAAAAGTCAGACCCTCAACTGACTAAGCCACCCAGGAGCCCCAAAAGAGTGTTGAATTTTATCAAATCCTTTTTTTTTTTCATATCAATTGAGATAATCAGGTGGGTTTTTTCCCCTTCATCTTGTCAATGTGGTGTATTATACTGATTGATTTCACGTATTAAATCATCCCTGCACTCTAAGAATAAACCCCAGTTGGACATAGGGTATGTTTTTAATATGCTACGAATTCAGTTTTGCTAGTATTTTGTTGAGAATTTTTGCACTGATGCTCATAAGGGGTATTGGTCTGTAGTTAGTTGTGTTGTAGGGCCTTTGGCATTCATAGCAGGGTTATGCTGGCTTCTTAAAATGAGTTTAGTAGTGTTTCCTTCTTTTCAATTTTTTGGAAAAGTTTGAGAAAAATTTGTGTTATAGGAAGATCAATTTATCATTTTGGACTGCTCTGAATATACAAAACTGAAATAAGAGGGGGAAGATATCTTTTAGGCTATCAAATGTGCCCTGCCCTTCTAGTCTTTTCTGATTCAGTGTAAATAGGCCATGTTCAAATTAGGACAACATCTTCACTCCCAGGGCATCATGGCTGAGAGGATTCTTTCTCACTGCTTTTTAAAATCAGCTCCAGTGTCATTTTTCACCTTGTTTTGAACAAAAAGTTAACTCCTACATTAATTATCCACCTTGCCTCAGAATAGACACTGAGGGGATTTGGTTATTCCTAAAGTTCAAATAAAACTCAAAAGTTTAAAAAATTACCTCTTTGAGAAAACTCAGAGAATAAGACTTCTGAAAATTATCAGAACTGTAGGTTATTTCTAAATGCCCCTGGGTCATTGAGATGTTATAAAAACTCCCCATCTACTTTGTTAAGCCAGCTACGGTTGGATTTTGGTTAGCTGCAATAAGAATCTTAGCCAATCTCTGCTCAGTGAGGAACCTGCTTCCCCCTCTTTCTCCACCTGCCTCTCTGCCTATTTGTGATCTCTCTCTCTCTCTCTGTCAAATAAATAAATAAAATATTTTTTAAAAAAAGAAATCTCTGTTAAAAAAAAAAGAAGAAGAATCTTAGCCAATGCACTGTTGAATTTGCTGAGACTTGACATTGGTCATTGCTTGGCTCAATGCACCATTTACACAGTGACCTGTAAATATTTGGAATAGTTTGGCTATAGCTGTCCCTTTCTGTTGCTTTTTTTAAAAAAAATAATAGTTTTATTGGGACATAAGTGACATCCCATGCAATTCACCCTTTTAAAGTGTATAATTAAGTGGCTTTTAGTGTATTTACAAAGTTGTGAAACCATAGCCACAATCATTTTTAGAATATTTTCATCACCCCAGCAAGAAACTACATACCTTTTATCCATAACCCCTAATCCATCTCCCTCATATATAGGCAATCACTAATCTACTTCTGTCTTTATAGATTTGTCTATTTTGGCCATTTAGAAACATATAAAATATGATACTTTTTGTCTGACTTCTTTCACTTAGAGTACTATTTTCAGGGTTCATCCATGTGTTGTAGCGTGTATTGGGGCTTCATCCCTTTTTATTGCTGAATAATATTCCATTGTAAGGATATACCATATTTTTAAAATCCGTTTCTCAGTTGATGGGCATTTGGCTATTGTGGGTTAATTGTGAATTGTTTTGGCTGTTGTGAATAATGCTGCTGTAAAATTTCATGTGTAAGATTTTACGTAAACATGTATTTTTAATACTTTTGGATATACACCTAAGAACAGAATTGCTGCTTTTCAGATTGTGCTGGTCCACCAGGTCATGTTTGCCTCTGTTTTTACTTCATATTCCTGGCTTTTGTAGGAAATCCCAACTCTGACATTGATCTATAGCCTGTCACCTTTTTAGAGTTTCCATTATTTTCTCATGTGTTTTGTATATTCACATTTTGTCTACCTAAGGAGATCAGAAGCCACTTATATTTATCCCCCAAAACCTAGAGCCAGAATGAAAGTAGGGCCATTTTTTGAGCAGTGATAGTAGACAATATAGTCCACAAATGGCCTCTTCATGCTCGATGTGCATGATATTTATGAGGTTATATTTGTAGGAAAGGAGTATGACATTTGAGGATAATTGACATTCTAAGTGTACTTAGCCTTCCAATCCATGAACATAGTACGTAATATATTTTTCTCTCTAGGTTGTCTTTGATTTCTTTCATGAACATTTTTTAATGTTACTGTTATTAATTTTTACTTTAATTCCTTTATGGTCATAAAAGATCTTTTGTATGATTTCAGTTCTTTTTATGGTAGTTGATAGTGTTTTTAAGTTATATGTTCTTGTCAATTTTCTGTCTGCTTGTTCTGTTGATAACTGAGAAGAGTGTTGAAGTGTCCACAATTGTGCATCTTTCCACATATTCTTTCAAGTTTATCATTTTTGCTTTTATTTTGAAGCTCTCTTGTTACATACATACACTTTTAGGAATGTTATGTCTTCTTGGTTGAATGAACTCTTTTATCATTATATAGTATACTTCTTTATTTCTGATAGGTTTCTTTGCTTTCAAGTCTATTTTGTCTGATATTAATACAGCCACTCCTTCTATCTTTTGATTGTTTACATGGCACACTTTTTCCATCCTTTTACTTTTAACCCACTCATATCATTTCATGTAAAGTAAGTTTCTAGTAGACAGCATACAGTTAGGTCTTCTTATTTTATTAAATATGACAATCTTGTCTTTTAATAAGTGAATTTGACCATTTACATATAGTATAATTATTGATATAATTGGATTTAGTTCTAGTCTACTTACTTTCCATTTGTGATTCTGTTTTTTCCTTTTCTGTTTTTTCTTTGGATTATTTGATTTTTTAAAAGATTCATTGTAATCAAATCCATTATTTTTGTCTTTGTTCTACTGCATCCCTTTGTACAGTTGTGCTTGTCCTAGGAATTACAACACATACTTACCTTTCATAATAGTCTTAAATTTATATTTCCCACTTCAAGCAGAATGTAGAAACCTTATCACCATATAAGTCCCTTACCCTCCATCTTTATGTTGTAGTTGTCACATATGATACATTTATATATTCATTGAAAACCCTACCAGACAATATTGTAATTTTTGCTTTCAACTATCACATATACTTTAATGAAGAGGAGGAAATAATGTACTATATTTACCCAGATTTACTATTTCTTTTGTTCTTTTCCCATTTCTGAAGTTTGAAATTTCGATGTAGTATCATTCCCCTTATACCAAAAAAGTTCCTTTAGCATTTCTTTTAGAGAAAATTTGCTGGAAACAAATTCTCTTAGTTTTATTTTATTAGTGAATGTCTTTATTTCACCTTATTTTCTGAAGGACATTTTCACTGGACACAGAATCCTGGGTTGACAGTTCTTTTCTTTCAGCACAGTGAAGTCTTTGTTCTAATGCATTTTGACCTCTACCTCTACAGGTTTCTAATAATAAATATGAAGTTTTTAAAAATAATTATTCTCCTATAGGGGTACCTGAGTGGCACAGTCAGTTAAAGTGCCCGACTCTTGGCTGTGGCTCAGGTCATGATCTCAGGGTTTTAAGATCACACCCCACATTGAGCTCCATGCTATTCACAGGGTGTGCTTCAGACTTTGTCTACCTCTCTCTGTGTCCTGTGCCACTATGCACACTCTCTGTGTCTCTAAAATAAATAAATAAATCTTAAAAAATAATTATTTTCTTAAGTGTAATACATTGTTTTTCTCTAGAAACTTTCAAGATTTTAGATTTGTGTTTGGTTTTCAGTAGCTTGACTATAGTATGTCTGGCATAGATTTCTTTGAGTTTAACCTTTTGGGGTTTGGTGGGGTTTCTTGATGCTGTATATTTATGCTTTTCACCAAATTTGAGTTTTCAGCTGTTGTTTCCTCAATTTAACTTTTTCAACATACTTTTTCTCCACTCCTTCTGAGACTCCAGCAGTACAAAAGTGAGATGTTCTTGTATTGTCCCAAAGGTTCACTATAGCTCTGTTCATTTTCATCCCTCCTCCAATGTTTTCTTTCTCTTTTTTCAGACTGCATAATTTCTATTGCTCTATCTTCAAGTTCATTGACACTTGTCTCTGTTATCTCCATTTTGCTATTAGAACCATCTAATGAATTTTTAATTTTAGTTATTATATTTTTCAGTTCTCAAATATCTGTTGCATTTGTTTATTTTATTGAAGTATACTTGATACAAAATGTTACATTGGTTTCAGATGCATGACATAGTGATTTGACAACTCTATATGTTATGTTATGCTCACAAGTGTAGCTACCATCTGTCACCATACAATACTATTACAATACCATTGACTGGATTCCCTCCATTGTGCCTTTCATTCCCATGACTTATTCATTCTGTGACGAGGAGCCTGTACCTCTCACACTGCTTCACCCCTTTTTGCCTATCCCCCATACCCCTCCCCTCTGTCAACCACCAGTTTATTCTCTGTATTTTTAGACCTGTTCCTGCTTTGTTTTGTTTTTTAGATTCCATATATAAGTTAAATCATATGGTATTTGTCTTTCTCAGTCTGACTTATTTCGCTTAGTTTAATGCCCTCTGGGTTCATCCATGTTGTTGCAAATGGCAAGATCTCATTCTTTTTAAGGCTAGTATTATTCCATTGTTTGTATATACCACTTCTTATTTATCCATTCATCTACCAGTGGGCATTTAGGCTGCTTCCATATCTTGGCTATTGAAATGCTACAGTGAACATAGGGGTGTGAATTAGTGTTTTTGTTTCTTTGGGTATTTCTATTTTTAATTTTTTAAAGCATCTCCATTTTGTTTTGCATAGTGGTTGTACCAATTTATAGTCCCACCAACACTGCAGGAGTGTTGGATTCTCCATATCCTCACCAACCCTAGTTATTTCTTGTCTTTTTGATACTAGCCATACAGAAAGGGGTAAAGTGATATCTCATTGTGGTTTCAATTTGCATTTTTCTGATGATTAGTGATGTTGAGCATCTTTTCATGTGTCTGTTGACCATCTGTATCATTGGGTTCATTTTTACAGCTTCTATTTCTCTGCTGAGATTTTTTGTACATTTCCATCCATTTCAGTGATGTTCACCCTACTCCTTGGAGTACGGTTATTTTTTAAAGATTATTTTATTTATTTATTTGACAGAGAGAGAGAGAGAGAGAACACAAGTTGGCAGAGAGAGAGGAGGAAGCAGGCTCCCTGCCAAGCAGAGAGCTCGATGCAGGCCTCGATCCCAGGACCCTGAGATCATGACCTGAGGCGAAGGCGGAGGCTTTAACCCACTGAGCCACCCAGGTACCCGGAGTATGGTTATTTATAATAGTTGTTTAAAAGCACTTGCTTGAGACTTATATCTGGGTCATCTCAGAGTTGGCTTCTGTTGGCTGTCTCTTCCCGGGTGAATTGTTGAGATTTTCCTGGCTCTTCTCTGTTGAATAATTTTAGATAGTATCGTAGACATTTTGAAAAATATAAGACTGTGTTTTGTTTAAATCTTATAGAGAATTTTTATTTTTTAGTTGTTGTTGTTGTTGTTTAGCAAGAAATCAGCCTGATCAGGTTCAGGATATATTGTTATAACACATCTTCTGTCATTTCAGCGTAAGTTCATTGTTTAAAGTTTTTGTGGTGCTGATAAGGTTTTAGAATACAAGTGAGGTGGAGTCCAGAGCCAACAACCAAGAAAGAATTCTTGAGATGTCTTTGGTGCAATATGGTAGTTTATTAAAACCTGGGGACAGGACCCCTGGGCAGAAAGAACTGCTGCACTGGGGTTGTGAGGGGTGGCTGATTATATACTATGGGGTTGGGGGAGGTAAGGAAAAGGGAGGGTTTGAAAGAAGACACACAGGATACCGGAGGCTTTGCTATTTGTCAAGTTAAGGTTGCTTTTCCTTTTAGTAAGGCATTAAGAATAAGATAGTTGAGAGCCTCAACTAGTTGAGGCTATAGTTGAGGAATGTCACACTCCTGCTATCACACATCTTTATCAATGAGCTTTAGGTTTAGAAGAAATTTAACTTTATTTACATTTCCCTCTGCCTCAGCCTTCCTCAATTTTATGGAGGGGAGGGCGATGTTAGGGCTTCAGGAACTGAGTCATGGGTCTCTAGAAGTTAGGCTTTTGATAAGAAAGCTTCTTCCTTGTAAATCACTAAGACATTTCTAAACTGAGGGAGATTCAGGTCTTGCAGGATTATGAACTCTACAAGTTAACTATTTGTTTTTCTTTTAGGGCAGCCAGGAATGCCTGAGAAATGTCACATATATCCCATGGGGGGTGGGGGATTGTTTGCAGGGTGTCAGCTTCTGTTTTGTCCTGAGCTTGCCTTCTGTTCCCTCATCAGTGCTATTTGGATTAATCCTTCACATGTGCCACCCAAAGACCTGCCTGCTTTCTGAGCAGTGATCTACCCCATAGTACATTTCTCAAAACCTTGCTATGCTATTTAAGATCAGATCTGTGCATCCACAGCTTGGGTATAAGCCAAGGAGTTCATGCAGAACTTTTGTTTAACTCCTTCTTCTCCACAATCTTCCTACATTCTCCAGTACCCAGGGAATCCTCCTGGGTTGACACCCTGGCTATAAAGTTGATGCTTTATTTTCTGGCTTCCCATGGTTAGATTTGCCTCTGAGACTGAGGAATTGAAGTTTATCTATAGAAAAAAAAATCAACACTCTCTAATCCTCTAATCCTCTAATCAGAGGTATTCCCTTATCTCAAAATTTAGGTGTCCATATGACTTCCACTGCCTACACTAACCACCACCACAGGACTGCAGCTCAAGACTAGGGATTGCCAGAGGGTGTGAACAGGAGAAAAAGGAAAAAGAATATTTTCTCCACTTCCTTTGACCTGTGGAAGTCTTAATTCCATTCCTTTATCCAGAAGGAGAGGGATTCTCTTGAAACTTGCTGTCTACAACTGGGGCATAGTTCTGGGATTTGGGCTGCCTTTGCCCTAAAGTCTGGTGGATACAGGAAAAAAAGAAAAATCAGGGAACTTACTGCTGAATTAGTACTTTTTTTTTTTTTTTTAAAGATTTACTCACTTTTGGATGCCTGGGTGCCTCAGATGGTTACGTGTCTGCCTTCAGCGCAGGCTGTGGTCCCAGGGTAATCTCAGGGTCCACCAAGCAGGCTACCCACATTAGGCTCCCTACTCAGTGGGTAGCCTGCTTTTCCCTCTTCCTTTGCCTTTTCCCATAGTCTCATGCTCTCTCTCTTTCTCAAATAAATAAATAATTTTTAAAAAGATTTATTTACTTATTAGAGAGAGAGAGAGAGAGAGAGAGAGAGAACAAGCAGAGGGAGGGGCAGAGGGAGAGAATCTCCAAGCAGAGTCCCCAGCCCCCACCCTGCCACTGAGTGTGGAGCCCAACATGGAGCTCAATACCATGACCCACAAGACTGTGACCTGAGCTGAAACCAAGAGTCCACCACTCAACCAACCGAGCTACTCAGGTACCCCAAAATCAGTAACACTTTTCAGTCTTGGTTTTCTTCACCAATTTGTTTGCTATTACTCACTTTTTTAGAGCCTTCAGTCGCACCATGCATTCTCTCTCTGTGCAAAGAACCCAATGTGGGACTCTCTGGGTTTCTAAGTTGCATTCAGTGGGAGAGCTGAGAGAGTGTGCTTATTCCATCTTAACTAGATGGTTAACTTTAGGGTTTCTTCTAGAAGCTTTATAACTTTGTCTTTTTAATTTACATAATTTATCTTAAAATAATTTTTGTATCAAATGAGGTAAAAGTCAAGGTTCACTTTCTCCACTTGTGTCAGCACCATTTGTTGAATCACTTTCTCCATATAGGTAACCACTTGTGTCAGCACCATTTGTTGAAAAAGTTTATTTCCCCATTAAATGTCTTTAATACCTTGATAAAAAAAAAAAAAAAAAACCAACTGGCCATATAAGAGTAGGTCTGTTATTGGACTTTGTTCTCTCCTCCTGACATATTTTTTATGTTAATACCATATTGTCAGTGATTATTTGAGCTGCAGAGAATATTTTGAAACCAGGAAGTATATAAGTCCTCAAAAGTTCTACTTTTTTATCAAGATTGTATCGACTATTTTAGATTATTTATATTTCCATATAAATTTCAGAATCAAGTTTTCAGTTTCTAAAAAGAGTCTTTCTTGTGGAGAATTGGCATCTTAGCCTTAATTTTTTTGAATCCATGAACATAGCATATCTTCCCATTTATTTAGGCCTTCTTTGAGATTTCTCAGCAGTGTTGTGTAGATATTAGTGTAAATATCTTGCATGCTGTAAAATTTGTTCCTAAATATTTTTTATGTCTTGGGTGCTAATGTAAATGGTGTTTTTAAAATTTAATATTCTTTTTTCTCATTGCTACTGGATAGAAATATAATTGACTTTCATATATTGACCTTATTTTCTGACATTTGCTAAATTTATTTATTAAATATGATAGCTTTTTGTAGATTCCTTAAGGTTTTCTTTTAAAACAATTATGTAATTTTTTAATAAAGACAGTTTTACTTCTTCCTTTCCAATATGCTTTTCTTTTTTTCTTCCTTTCTTATTTATGCTGCATTAGCTAGAACCTCCAGTATAATGTTGAGTAGAAGTGATGTGAGTAGGTAGCCTTGCCTTGATCTTGATATTAGGAGAAAAACATTCAGACTTTAATCACTAAGCATAGTCATAGATGCCCTTTAACTGATAGAAGAATTATTTTACTCTATTACTAGTTTCTTGAGTTTTTGTCATGAATATGTGTTGAATTTTGTCAAATGTCTTTGCTGCACCTATTGAGATAGTCATTAAGTTTTTCTTCTCTTTTCCCCTGTGTCTGTGGCAAATAACATCAGTTGGTTTTTGAATGACAATCCAAACTTGTATGCTTCAGAAAACTTGTAGCAAATTTTTATACATTGGTGAAGTAAATTTGTCATTATTTTGGAATAGATCTTGCACTTATGTTCATATTCTATATTCCTCAATTTTATTATAATGTCTTCATCTGGTTTTGATATCAGGGTAATGCTGTTACCATAAAATGAGCTGAGAAATGTTCTATTCTTTATTTATCAAAAAAATTGTATAAAATTGTATTATGTCTCTCCTAGATATTTTTTTAATAGATTTTATTTATTTCTTTGTCAGAGAGTGCTAACACTAGGTCTGGAAGTGTTTGTTGTTGCTGTTGTTGTTGTTTTGTTTTGTTTTATGGAAAGATTTTAAATTACAAATTCATCTTTTAATAGTGTCTGTAGGCTCTGTAATGATGTTTCCTCATTCATTTCTGATATTAGTAATATGTAGCCTCTTTTTTTTCTTAGTGAGTGTGGTGAGGATGTAGTAATATTATTAATCTATACAAAAAACCTAGCTTTAGTTTCACTTATTTTCTCTATTTATTTATTTTATTTATTTTTTAAAAAGATTTTGTTATTTATTTGACAGAGAGAAACACAGCTATAGACGTGACACAAGCAGGGGGAGTGAGAGAGGGAAAAGCAGGCCTCCTGCCGAGCAGGGAGCCCAAAGCGGGGCTCAATCCCAGGACCCTGGGATCATGACCTGAGCCGATGGCAGATGCTTAATGACTAAGCCACCCAGGCTCCCTTATTTTCTCTATGTATTATCTAATTTTTGGTTCATTGATTTAGCTCTTTATTTTTTCCTTGGCTCTACTTATTTTGGGCATGGAAACTTAAATTATTGATTTTAAATCTTTCTCCTTTTTTAGTTGAAATCATTTACTTAAAAAATTTCCTCCTAGTCACTGCTTAGCCAGATCCCACAAATATTGATATATATTTATTAATACTCAGTTTGAGATTTTCTAATTTCTCTTGTAATTCATTATTGACCCATGGGTTAATTAAAACATATTATTTAATTTCCAAATACTTGGAGATATCTTTATGGTACTGAATTCTATTTTTGTTAAATTGCAGTCAGAGAACAAAGTCTGTATCATTTCAACTTTTTTTTTTAAAGATTTTATTTATTGACAGAGAGAAACACAGTGAGAGAGGGGACACAAGCAAGAGAGGGAAGTGAGAGAGGGAGAAGCAGGCTTCCTGCTGAGCAGGGAGCCCTATGTGGGGCTCGATCCCGGGTCTCCGGGATCATGACCTGAGCTGAAGGCAGTCGCTTAACCAACTGAGCCACCCAGGCGCCCCTCATTTCAACTTTTTAAAATGGATTGTGTCTTATTCTCTAGGCCATTTGTGATAAATGTTCAATGTACACTTAGAAAAAAATTGTGTATTCTTTAGTCATTCAATATAGTGTTCTATAAATGTCATAAGATTGAGTTAGTTTATGGTGTTGTTCAAGTCTTCTGTACTCTTACTATTATTCTATTAGTTCCCGAGAGAGAAGTGTTGAAATTGTTAAATATAATTATGAATTTGTATTTCTTTTTTTGGTTCTGTCAGTTTTGTTTTATGTATGTTGAAACTTATTAAAGTGCATACAAATTATGATTATGTGTCTTCCTAATGAGATGATCCTCTTATCATTATTAAATATCCTTCTTTATGTCTGGCAATCTCCTTGTCCTAGAGTCTCTTGTTTGATACTATGATAGCCATTCCATCTTTCATAAAAATAAGTGTTTGTGGGGTGCCTGGCAGGCTCAGTTGGTACAGCATGTGACTCTTGATCTCAGGGTTGTAGGTTTGAGTCCCACATTGGGTGTAGAGATTACTTAAAAAAATCTTTAAAGAAAGAATAAATATTTGCATAAGATTATTAGTGTTTACATAGATTTTCATAAGATTAGTATCTGTGTGATATATCTTTTTCTATTCTTATATTTGTAATCTCTCTGAGTCATTTATTTAATGGGAACCTCTTAAAAAGCATAGCATACACTTGATTTTTGCTTTTAAAAAAATCTAATTTGGTAACTTTTTTTTAAGTTACAATATTAGTCAATTTACATTTAATGTAAATTTTTATGGCTGCTTTTAAATTATCATTTTGCTATTTGTTTTCTAGTTTTTTTCCATTTGATCTTTGCTTTTTTCCTCTTCCTTCCCTACCTACTTTTTTATTATTTGTGTTTTCCAGTATTCAAGTTTATGTTTACTATTGGCCTACTAGCTGTTCTTCTTTGTTTTAAATTTTTAGTCATTATTCTAAGATTTACAGTGTTCATCTTTAACTCTAATGCTCTACCTTCAAATAATATAAATTCATATATAATTAAGAAGCTTACGGGGCACCTGGGTGGCTCAGAGGATTAAGCCTCTGCCTTCCGCTTAGGTCATGATCTCAGGGTCCTGGGATGGAGTCCTGCATCGGCCTTCTTGCTCAGCAGGGAGCCTGCTTCCTCCTCTCTCTCTGCCTGCCTCTCTGCCAGTTTGTGATCTCTCTCTCTCTGTCAAATAAATAAATAAAATCTTTTTTAAAAAAGGAGCTTACAATATGCATTTTTATTTTTTTTTTAAAGATTTTTTATTTATTTGACAGAGAGAAACACAGCCAGAGAGGGAACACAAGCAGGGGGAGAGAGGGAGAAGCAGGCTTCCCGCCGAGCAGGGAGCCCAATGTGGGACTCGATCCCGGGTCTCCAGAATCATGACCTGAGCCGAAGGCAGTTGCTTAACCAACTGAGCCACCCAGGCGCCCCGAATATGCATTTTTAAAAATATTTTATTTATTTATTAACAGAGAGGAACACAGCTAGAGAGGGAACACAAGCAGAGGGACTGAGAGAGGGAGAAGCAGGCCTCCCACCGAGCGGGAAGCCCGATATGGGGCTCGATCCTCGGTCTCCAGGATCATGACCTGAGCTGAAAGCAATCGCTTAACCAACTGAGCCACCTAGGTGCCCCTACAATATGCATTTTCATTCTTTTCCATTCTTTTTGGTTTTGTTTATACACATTTTACTTCTACATTCATTATAAATCATGCAGTACATTATTTTGTTTCTTAAAACAGATATTTTTTAAATAAATTAAGAAATGAGGGAAACAGTCTTTTACACTTACCTTCCTATTTACCAGTTCTATTACTTACTCATTTATGCTTCCATTTGGTATCATTTTCTTTCAGTTTGAAGAATCTGTTTAAAATTTCTATTGACAATGAATTTTCTGAGCTTTGTTGGAAATGTCTGTATTTCCTCTTCATTTTTAAAGGATATTTTCGCTTGATATAGATTCTACTTTAACAGGGCTTATTTATTTATTTTTTTAACAACACTTTCAATGGTTGCTACATTGGACTTTGGCTTGCATTTTTTTTTTCTGTTCAGAAGCCAGACATAATTCTTATCATTATTCCATATGTGTGATGGAAATATTCTAAGTTAGGATTTTAATGGTGGTTTCATGACCATATCCTTGACACTTTAGTATACAACTGTGTACAGAAAACTGGTAAACTTTATTGTATATAAATTAAACCTCCATAAGGCTCACAAAAAAGGCAAGGTAACGATTTTTTCGAGCAAGTAATAGTACTATTAGTTTTCTCAGGCACAGAAATAAGTATAGAGAGTAGTACAGGAAATACCCTTACAGTTATCACTCAGATTACAAAATAAGATAATCCAACCAAATACATCCAGAAACTCCAGTGTATCCCTGTCTCTTGCAGAATTAACCAATATACTGAACTTTGTGTTTTTGTTATCATCCTTATTTTTATCATCTTACTACATGTATATGTATCATCTTTTTTAAAAAAATATATCTTTTTATTTATTTATTTATTTGACAGAGAGCTGTCACAAGTAGGCAGAGAGGCAGGCAGAGAGGGAGGAGGAAGCAGGCTCCCCGCCGAGCAGAGGTCCCTGAGATCATGACCTGAGGCGAAGGCAGAGGCTTTAACCCACTGAGCCACCCAGGCGCCCATACATGTATCATCTTATTCATATGTGTGTATCTTGACAAATATATTATTTCCCCTGCTTTTAAACTTGACATGGTTCATCCATCCAGCTGTTTTTAAATGCTGTGATAATAAATAGGCCAACCCACAAACATATTTATACTTTTATAACTTCCAGTGTTGAGTCTGACGTTTATACTTGGGTCTGACATGCACAAAGTTGTACATTTTGAAACATCTACCATTTTTGCAGAGAAAGCCAAAAGACTATCATTTATTCCTCTGCCCCGGGGGGAAGAAAAATTAGTGAACACTCGCGCTTGGCAAGTGACATGAAAGGCAGTTTGCAAAGGCTGGCCATGTCTCAGCATCCGTAGTGAAGACTCACGCGCCCAGGTCTGATGAGGGTTTGGCTGCTCCTTTCGCCCTGAGTCAGCAAGCCTGCTGGTGCCTGATGTCAGCAGTTTCCTGTCAGAGAGTGACTTGCTGGACACCCTCTTGCTTTCTGCTTGATAGAAGTGAGTGTCTCAGGAAAATTGATTCCAGCCCTCGGATCCAGGCTGGACCATCAACCCCATAAATATTATTAATCCCTTAATAAGTGCCGGAAATATCTACAGTTCCCTCCCAATGTGACTCCTTTTTATGAGGTCCAACCCACATGCACCTCCCATTCTCCAAGGCATAGGCTCAAATAGCCTGAGTCCCTAATTCAAAGTGATGGCTGCTGCTTTCAGCTTTTATCTGTGCCCCTTTTTTATTTTATTTTTTTTTTTAAAGATTTTATTTATTTGACAGAGAGAAACACAGCCAGAGAGGGAACACAAGCAGGGGGAGTGAGAGAGGGAGAAGCAGGCTTCCCGCCAAACAGGCAGCCCGATGTGGGACTCGATCCCGGGTCTCCAGGATCATGACCTGAGCCGAAGGCAGTGGCTTAACCAACTGAGCCACCCAGGCGTC
>PITA01026971.1:0-21749 GCA_004023965.1 Spilogale gracilis
GGGAATAACACGGGCCAAGGTGTGGAGGTAGGACAGCAGGGTGTGTGTGGGGAATTTGAAGTCTTTCAGTGTGGCTGGAGCACAAGTGCAGGGGGAGGAGTGGGGATGGGTGTGGTTGGAGCGCTACTGGGGCCATATCACAAAAGACCTTAAGTGTCAGGCTAAGGAGCTTAGGAACTACCCTTCCCGCCAGCACCAATAGGCAGTGTGGAGCCATAGAAATCTTTTAAGCAGAGGAACGGCTGGTGAGTACATCACATAGAAATCATCCTGGGTACTGACTGAGGGAGGGCAGGGCTAAGGACAGGGAGCTCAGTAATGGATCTTTTGTGGCTTTGTTTGGGGGGTAATGACCATGCTATACCTCTTGGATTGATTTTAGGAATGGGGCACCAGGCCTTTTTAAAATGAAGGCATGCATTGGGCAAACAGCAGGAGCCCTGGTTTTCATCCTGCACCCTGCCATTATCTTGCCCTGTGACCTTCACTTGGCCAAGTCAATTAGCTTCTGAGGGCTTTAGGTGCTCCTTAGGTCAGGAAACCCCCGCAGGAGGTGATCCAGGTAGAGAGGGAGGGATGTTCACTCACTTTCTGGGGGGAGAGCCCCCTCAGGCGCCAGAGGGCAGGGGGTGGGGGCAGCTGCTTTCCTCCTCCTCTCTCCTCCAGAGGAGGAGGGTGAGGACGAGGACAAGGGCAAGCTCATGTATTTTCATGCCGTGGCCTCGACACTCAGCCCCACAGTCCCAGCTCACAGAGGCCGGGAGGCTGCTCTGGGGTGGGCCGACCCCGCCTGCAAGCAGATACTCCGCTATTGTTCAAAATGGAATTGGTCCCAGGAAGCTTGGAGCCTGTGAAAACCGCTATGAATTTTGCAAAACAGCTCTGAGGCGGTAAAGCATGTCAGAAGAATCAAATGTGGAAATCCCTATTTAGAAACTCCACTCTGGACAGGCGTGGTGTGCCTGGAGAAGGGCGGGGGGTGGGGGAGCTCTGGCCCTAAATGTCCCTCCGAGGGCCTCTGGGTGTGCCCAACCCACACCACAGGGCAGACAGCCCCTCGCCCTGGCTTCTGTCTGGTCCCCCTAGTCTTGGATGGAACCCCTCCCAAGGCAGCCCCCCACCCTTGCCCAACGTACCTATACTTTTTTCCTTTTAAAAGCAGATTTATCGTTTTGTAAAAAAGGATACATATGCTCATTGCAAAAAATTCAGACAATATGGAAAAGTTCAAAGAAAAATGTAAAAATCACCTCAGATCTCACCATCCAGAGATAACCACATAACATTTTGGTGAACGTCCTTCCAGACTTCTCTCTGTGCATAAATATACACAAATAGATTCCACGTATGCAGCTCTACCCTGAGTGAGATCAGACGACACATGCTGTTCTGTCACCTGCTTTTTTTTCCCCCACTCAGCAATATGTCACGGACATCCTTCATATCAATACATGGTGATCCACCACTCATTTCTAATGCCCGCGTTCCGTGTGCGGAGCTGCCTCACTTTCCTGACCTGGTCCTCAGCTAGCAGAGGTGCGTGTTCCTCCAATTGTTTGGCTTTTACAAATATCCCTGCAATGAACTTCCATGTGCATCTATCTTGAATTTCTTTCTTTCATTCATTCATTCATTCATTCATTCACTCATTCATTCATTCATTCGTTCACTCATGCCACAGATGTTATCCAGTGCATTCTACATGTTGACCCACTGCCAGGCTAGGTATCGAAAGGGTGAGTAAAACAACATGGCCAGTCCTTGCTTTTACAAAGTTTATGATGTAGTGAGGAGACAGGACATCCAGCCCCTGCTGGCAGGGGAGACAGTGGTTTTGTGCAATGAGCTTATGTTTTAAGCACTTACACCAATAATGATCCAATAAGCACGTGATATGGAGTCCAAAGGAAAAGTCCTCAAAACATGAATGAAAAGTTCAAGTTGGGAGACAGTAAGACAGGAGAAGGTAACCTAGACTCAGGAGTCAGGGAGGTCTTCTCTGAGGCAGTGACAATGAGGTCCAAAGATGAATGGGCAAGAGACAAGGTCAGGGGTTGGAGGGGGGAAGGAAAGGTGGACACAGAGGAGACCAGCGAAGAGGGTTTCGCTTCGAGGGAACAGTGGTTTCAACTATTAACATGCAGGCGATTCCTCAAAATGGACTTATTGGTCAGAGGGTAAGCAGAGTCTGCATTTCATCTTGTAGTGCATCCTGCCCTCCGCGAAGGTGTTATGAGATTCAGTAAGAGCAGGGACGGGGGATTAAACACAGCGCTCATGTGCAGGAAGCAAGCTGGTCGCTGTTCTTGCCATCATTATTATAATTATCTTTGCCAATCTAATGGGTGAAAAATGATATCTCATCTTTGTTTTTGACCAACGTCTTCTATTTGACTCTGCAGGAAATGAGCCCTTAGGGGGAAATGAACTATCTTTCTTTCTTGAGCCACCTTTGTCAGAACCTTCCTGTGCCCCTCGGAGAGGCAGGAAACGTCTCTCCGTGCCATCCTAACGGCTGAGCCCCTGGGATTTTGAGATGACTCCAAATCCCATGTGGCTCTGGTTTTCGAAAGGCAGGTGCCGCTCAGAGGGGAGGCTGGTTTGGGACCTGTGTGGATGGGTGTTATGCCCGTGGGGAGGGACAGGTAGAGAGGTGGGGGCCCTGAGGGCAGAATCCACGTGCCATTAGAAGGGCTTCGAGATCCCAAGAGCTTCTGGATGATGTTAATGCGGCTATATGAATATTAACAGAGTGGTCATTAATATTGATGACAATAATAAACAAGTGTGAGGATTATTTTTAAAGAGAGCTGCTGTTCCAGCTGTTGCCTCCCTTCATTAAGAAGCTTCTGAGGTTCTTGGCCTTCCTCTTCCCAGACCTCGTGCAAAACTCAATGGCATCCTCATGACTACTGCCTGGGCAGGGACTGACCCAAAAAGCCACCTCCAACACTTTGGATTGGACGAGAATCAATGTAGGAAACCCGAGTTTCCGTCCCAGGCGCTCTGGGTCATGTGAGCGGGTCCGGGGGCAAGAAAGGGATGAATCAGCTTGTGTGTGGGCACCCAGCTGTGAAGACTCTGCTTCTGACCCTTGCAGGCGCGAGGCCCCACCGTCTGTACCCCCAGAGGAGCATGGGTGGGGGGCTTGCAAGGGGCCAATCCCTTGCAAAGGTGGCCGGAGGAATTACCCTGCTAAAGTGGTCATGAATTATAGAAAGGAGGGGGGAGGCTCAGAATATCATATGTGTAAATAAGCCAGAGTGGCGGGCAGACATCAAAGCCAGCCACCAAGCCCTCGGACCCACAGCGCCCCTTCTCCCGCCGACCCACTCGTGCCAAGTACCACAGCGAGTCGCTTACAACCTTCTTCAAAGGATTTGTTAATAAGTCAATGACGGAACATCTAAAGGGGAAAAATATTTCTCTTTATAGTTGGAGATAATTGTCCCAGGAAAAAAAAAACAACAAACCTTTAATTACAACTCACATGGAGAAAGCTTGATTTGTGGGCAGAGCCCAAATGCTGAGGAGCTAGATGTAAAATATTTGTAATATTTAGGGAACCTAGAGTTTTACATAAAAGTAAACAGCATTGCCTGAAGGCACAATTTCCAGCAACACAATAAAATGTGCAGTGAATTTATGGCGGCTATCCATTAGCTCTTACCAAGGCAACGTCGCCCCTATCTGTCGTCCATCATTATAATAGAGGGTTAATGCACCGAATTTACATAAAAAAGTCATATTGTCTGCATGAATTATTTACACTCGAAGCTGTTTTTACAGCTTGGTTTCAAGCTGGATTCTGGGAGAGATTCTGCCAGTAAATTACTCTGTGGAGACCTGGTTCTATAACTGCACGCGGAGCCAGCAATGAAAAGAAAGGAAAATGGGCAGGCCCTGGCGGGTCGTTGGTGCTGACGCCTCGGGTGGGGGCTGGAGGCAGTGGTGGAGGCTTCAGGAGGCCGGCGGACCTTGCCGCAGACGGGGCTTGGTTTCCGGGCCCATGGCCTCGCGGTCCCTGCCAGGCTACCGCGTGGTCAAAGCCAGTATGGGCCCACAGGAGTACAGGGAACCTTCAGAGGTGGCTGAAGTCAGAGGGCTTTAGGGATCGGGGTCCCCCGGAGAGGAGGAGGAGCTGCTGTGTTTCAGGTGTAGGGGCCTGGCTCAGCAGTGAGAGCAAGACCCACGGTTCCCATTGTACAGATGGGGAGACTGAGATCTTGAGAGGCATCTTCTCAAGAAGTAGGAAGCTGATCCCTTCCAGGTGGACCGAGAGAATGTGGGGTGTATTGACACGTCAGACTTGGGGGCAGAATTGGGTGGTGATGGGGCATCCGTGGGAGGACACACAGAGATGCCCCCCATCTCAGTGCTTATGTTTTCTACAACTTCAGTGAATTGAAGGCAGCTTCAGGGCTTGGTCTGGGGATGAGCTGGGGTTTTTTTTTGGCACTGAGTTCTTAGATTCTCTTTGCTTTAGGGTTGGGAGTACTGGGGAGAACTTATGCTTCCAGGCGGTGTAGAGTTAAGGGAGGCTGGGCACGCAGGAAACACACCTGGATTTTTAATTCCATGCCTGCCGCGTGGTGTTGGGCAAGCCTTATAGTTTCTGGGGGCTGAGTTTCCTCATCTGTATAATGGGATTTCCAGTGCCAGCTCTCTCAGCCTGTCCCTCAAATAACAAAAGGCTTGAGGGGGATGACATGCTCTGGGAGGTGTGTGATATGTCACCAGCACAACCATAGGGATAGGGATCAACAGAGGGAAGCCTTAAAGTTAGAGCTGATGGAGGAACATGAAGTGGGCAAGCCAGGCAGATGGAGGGAGAAGGCTGGATGGTCAGACACAGGGAGATAAAAGAAACCCGGAGACGTATTAAAAAAAAAAAAAAAAAAAAAAAGGAATCCTAGAGACAGAGACAGAGAGATAGGGAGAGACAAAGAGCAATCACACCAAAACAAAGAGGGATGGAGATGGGGTGGGAAAGAGGTGCCGACACAGGGAGAAAAGTCAGGCAAACCGCTTCTGGCTCTGACTTTCCAGAAAGGTTGGCACGGTGGGGCCTGCTCTGCCTGGCCTGCTGCTGACCTGGGGCAAGCTGGGGTCCCTCTCGGGCCTGCCTTTCCTTCTGGAGAGAAGCGCTGGGGCTTCTCTCTGGCCTGGAGGTTCCTGCCCCGTCTCTGCTTTTCTGTAGCACAGGGAAGCCGGAGCCAGATGTCAGCCCCTTTCTCCCCCATCTCCCAGCACCTGGGTCAGGCAGGGGCTCCTCGCTGCTGCACTCTGGGTCTCCCACCCCTGGAGCAGCCACAGCAGGTCCCAAGGGCCTGGAGACAACAAAGGACTCCCTGCCGACGGGTTGCTCGCTGCCTCCTGCCCGCCAGCCTGTTCCGCTGCACATCGCACGCAGATAATCATGTAAGGCAAGGGAACCCCTCCTGCCCATGGTGGTGTGATTTAAACCTGAACTTTGCTTTGCTTTCATCCCCTGGAGAAGCAAGATTTAGATGATAAATTTCTCTGTCTTCCTGAGAGCGTGCACACACATGTGCACAGACGTGCACCTGCACAAGTGCTCACACATTGCAACCCCTCCCCCCCAATGCACAAAGAGCTATAAAGGTGTCCACCCCACGGGCAGACCACACAAGTGCTCATTCATATATGATGCTTTTGTATGACACATGCCACCCGGGGCACCCATGGCGGAAGTTTGGGCAGGAGGAAAATGCAGTGGTGGCCGGGACAATTGGCATGTACGGAGTCGGTGGGAGTGGCTGAGTGTGAAAGGGATAAACTATAACTGCAAGAAGCTGTCCAAATTTTGCCCCGCCTTGCTGCCTGGAAGAGGGGGATAAGGCGTTCGTTTGAGTGTGATTGTGCATGTGTGTGTGTGTATGTGTGTCTGTGTGCGTCCCTGTGGGCCCTGACTAGTGTGGGAACCTCTGTCGCATGCCGAGGTGGCCAATGGACTGGGGAGAGTGTGGTGTATTAGAAAAGAACTTGGGGCTGGAGTCGCACCTACCTGTTCCTGGCCTGCTGCTGACCTGCGGCAAGCTGGGGTCCCTCTCTGGCCTGCCTTTCCTTCTGGCCATGGGGGGTCCTGTTCTGACTTTCTAGTCTCTGTGTGACCTTGAGGGTGTATTTCTGAGTAAACTGGGCTTGGGGTTGTGAGTGTGTGTTGAGTGTGTTGCTGTGTATGTTCATGGGCAGGTGTGTCGTATGTGTATGCGTGTGTGTGTGTGTGTGTGTGTGTGAGAGAGAGAGACAGTGAGTTTGAGAAATGATCTGTGGGTATGTTTTGCTTAATGGAAGTGTTCGTGAGAGTGAGGACATCCTTGTTTTAAATTGCACCCCCTCCTACCCCTTTTCCACTTGAATCTTCTCCGTAACACTGATCACCTTTGAATGTCACTCTTTGTTTACGTGTTTATTTTGCTGATAGTTTCCCTCTCCCTGCCAGAGTGTAAACTCTACGAGGGCAGGAAAATCAGCTGCTCTGCTCACAGATGTTTCCCCCACCCCATTAGAACCATCTCTGGCCTCGGTGGCCTTGTGAAAGTTCAATACATACTCATGAAACAAATGCACGAATGAATGAATGAGTCTATTATCTCCGTCCAGTGTTCTCTTATGTGTCCCTTCCTTTCCTTTTCCTGAAAATGTTGTTAATCCAGTAACAGGTGCTGTCATCGAGGAGCAGATCAAGTGCGGAAAGCCAGGCCAGAGGGGAAGGTACTTTTTAGGAAAAAGAGTAGAGCCTCCTTTTCCAGAGTGGTTCTGAGGGAGCTCCGAGGACAGAGGAACAGACTTCAGGGTGTTCGGGACGGAGGCAGAGAAGACGAGGTGAAGACAGTGGGTTTAGGCAGGATGTGGAGGAAGAAGGACTTCTCCTTCTGAGCTGGAAGAGGTGGTGGGGTCCCATGGTTGTCCCCATGGACTGGGTGGCATTTATTAACCTTCTTGCTGGGAGTGGTCCAGGTCTTTCCTTCCCTAAGTAGGTCTTCTGGTGTTTGTGACGGGGAATATTGACTCGAGTGTGGGAGGTAACGCGGACGGAAATGTCTAGAACTGTGCTGTCTACCCAGGAGCTGCAGGCCGTGCGGATGTAGCTACTGAGCTCTCAGGTGTCCCTTTTGTAACAAGGCCCTGAGCACCCTACTTAAAATTTCTTTCTGCCCCCTCCCAGGCACCCGATTTCCCCTTGTCTGGTTTTAATCTCTCCCCTATCCTTATCACGTCCCAATAGACCACGTGGTTTACTTCGGTTTCTTTTTTACTGTTGGTGTCCCTGTGAGAATGAGAGACCTCGCAAGGGGCGGGACCTTCCTCCGGTTTGGCTGCTGATGTACATTCCCTGTGCCCAGGATGGTGCTCGACCTGTGTGTCCTGAATGCCTGGATGGGCGGATTTGCACAGCGTGTTTTGTGAATGGGTTCATAAAGCGAGTATTTACGGGATGTGCGAGCCGAAGGCCTGTGTTTTTCATGGCGGGGTGACTGTGTTTGGAAGGTGGGTGGCTTTGCTCCAAAGCTCCTCCCTCTGAGGCTTATGGGGGGCGGATTTCTGATAGAGGCTTCAGGTTCTGGGCATTGAGTCCACGTCACCAAGGCTCTGCCCACGGACCCACAAGAGCTTCCCCTGGGATCTCCAGGAATCCCTTCCTTGACCAGCTGCCCCTTTGGAGGCCATGGGCCTGAGCCCCAGCCCTGGCAGCTTCCTGGGTCCATTCCCTCCTTTTCCCATGCACAGACTGAGCCCTAAACTTAGGGAATTCCCTCACCCTGCAGTCAGTCTGCCCTCTGGGCCGGGAAGAGTCCGAGGGGTGAAGGCTAGTGGTCAGTGCTGGAGGATAGCTGTGCTGGAGGGCTAGGCTCAGCATCTAGAGAGTCTGGACATGTGGCTGGGAAGAGGGGCCTTGGGGTGCCTCTCGGGCGAGGGGATCCTGCCATCGGGGGTTCATTGGTCAGTTCAGAGGTGTCAGGGCTGGGCATCAGGTGGTTGGGTCCTGGTGAAGGGCTGGGGAAGAAGGCCCAGGTTGGCCCCTTGCTTAGGCTGTGGGGGAGTCAAGGGTGAGGAATCAAGGAGCTTAGGATGTGCATGTGGAGATCAGCCTCTGGGTCCAAGACAAGGAACTCACTGGTCCCAGTCTCGGGGAGCAATGGGCTTGGTGCTTCAGTCCAGTCCCTTTTATTATGTGAAGGTGGTGGGCACAGAGCTGCTGGGAGGTAGGGGAGGGGCAGGGCCACCCCTGTGGCTGACGGTATCAGGACCCAAAGGGGCTCAACTAAGTGAACTCAGGGCTGAGGCCAAAACAGACAAATGCAGGAAGACTAGGGACAAAGCCCCCCGCCCCCCGCCCCCCTTAGGCTGGCATTTATGAAAAATTGTCTAATGTTGAGAGTATGGCATTAGGGGTCAGACGGAGCTGTGCTTAGCTTTCCCACTTTCCCGCTGCATGATCTTTCGAGGGTCTCTGCGCCTTAGTTTCCTCATAGGCAAGATGGAGATACTTTTTATTTCCTAGTGGGATTGGAAGGATAAGACTGTTATTACTACTGTTATTATTTTATTTAAGCAATTGCACAGGGAGACAAAGGGGCACCTGGGTGACTCCGCCAGTTAAGCATCTGACTCTTGACTTTGTCTCAGATCATGATCTCAGGGTGTTGAGTTTGAGCCTCGCATGGGACTCTGTGCTCGGTGGGGAGTCTGCTTGAGATTCTCTCTGTCCCTCTTGCTCTGCCCCTCCCCCCTGCTCACGGGTATACCCTCGCACTCTCTTTCTCAAATAAGTAAATAAATCTTTTAAAAAAATAAACAATTGCATAGATCCAGGAAGGGAAGCCTGCCTCAATCGGAGTTCACATAAAAAAGATCCAGGGCTTTGGCTGATCTCAGATTAGTGTGAGGGCCTCGTATGGATGGTGACATCTGCGATACTTAGAAAAGAAGGCAGTGATTCCTAGAGCCAGCCTGGGTTCACTAAGACCAGGCAAATCTTGCAGATTCTTGACAGCTTCATGAGCTCCTGTGGAGTGGAGAGGGAGATGTTATTTATTGAGCACCTGTTGTGAGCTGGATACTTCACACATATCCTAGTCTTCACAAGTCATGCACTAGAGGTGACGGTCTCCATTGTACAGATGCAAAATGGAGGATCCAGGAAGTTAAATGACTTTCCCAAGGCTGACAGGGCTGGGATTCCAGCCTGGATCTTTCTATCGTATCACACTGCTTCCTGAGACGCTAGGTAGGATCCCTCCTGCTAGGCAGGACATGGGGGATGGCTGTGAGGGCATGGAGGGGGCTCC
The DNA here is from genome assembly GCA_004023965.1 of Spilogale gracilis. Lineage (NCBI taxonomy): Eukaryota > Metazoa > Chordata > Mammalia > Carnivora > Mephitidae > Spilogale > Spilogale gracilis. The sequence goes on from PITA01026971.1 coordinate 9,318, forward strand.
CATCTGGCTGAATGGTGGCCTTGGGATGATTGTAGAGGTGGCACCGGGTCAGTGTGTGAGGGTCTTTAGAGGCCTCTGTGGGGCTCTGCCTTTTTACCCTGTTCTGACCAGTATAGGCCAAGGACCCACAAGGAGATATAAAGGGTATAGGCCCATAACAGCAGGAGGTGATAGAAGAAAGAAAAAGGACAGAGCAAAACTCAGAGAGCAGAGATGGGATCCTGGAAGATCTCAGCCGTGGAGAGTGATAAGGTCCATTTAGCATGATGAAATATCATAGGCATAAATGTGGAGTCCATCTTGACTACTAGAAAAAATGAGAAAGGGATTTAGGAGTTCAAGGGACAGTAAGTTCAGTACGAATCACTAGGCTACGTTAATAAAGTTATGGGGATTGGGCCAAGGAAGGGGGACCAGTGTCCTGGCCCAGCCAGCTTTCTGCCCTGGGGCAGTTTCTATGCACAGATTTGAAGATCGAGTGCCATTTTCTGCTTTCTCATTTCTTCATCCTTTGAGGGGTGGCTTGTGTGTGTGTGGCGGGGCAGAGCCCTTCTGGACTTTGACCCTTGGACTCCATCCAGAATAGCCCTCCGAAATGACGCCTTAGAAGGCGGGGAAATAGCCACAGATTTTCCGAACTTTGGTTTGAGCAGCCAGCTCTGGATCTGATCTTTATGCTAAACTCATCTGGGGAGAGGCGAGGGCTGGTCCCTGAATGGTCAGGGACTGGGAGGGGTCCTGGTCCCCTTGTGCAATGGCCAGGCTTGTCCACTCCCTTTCCAGCGATCTCCTTCCCCTCTTGGAGCCTCATCCTGGAGGGCAGTAGTCTGCCAGGGCCGGGCTGGGCTGGTTCTTCTGCGCTGGAGGTGGGCAGGAACGGAGAGCCTTGAGAGTTGCTCATGTCGGGGCTGGATCTCTGCTCAAGCTGGGGTGTCACCTGCCAAGCTCAGTTCGGCACAGGAAGCGCCTGGCTGGGAGACATACTGTTTAATTTGGAGGTTCTGTTCCACTCTGAAATGCACTTCTCCTGGCAGCTGCAGCGAAGTGAAGCTGTTGAGCTTCCCTCTCTCGTGCCAGAATCACAGCCACTTTTTCCTGAGAAAGAAACAGGGCTGCAGACAGTTTTCCTCATGAAATACTCCTTTTCCTCTTAAATCTGTTTTTATAAGTTTTTTTTTTTTCTTTTTTGTATGTGCAGAAAAGTGAAACGGGTGATATTAAAATAAACAAGGCATTTGAGATAGGAAGGTTAAAGCAGATTGTTGGGGGTGAGGAAGGGGGTTGGATGCGCCCCACGATTCTGCACACGGGCGGCTCATCGCCTGTTGAAAATGGGAGTGAGAGAAAGTGTCCACGAGTCTGCCCACCTCCCAGAGGAGCTTTTCTCTCCAAAACTGTCTTGGGGATTTACCGAGCAAGGCAGTGGGGAAGGGAGCTGTCATTTATCGAGGGCCCACTAAGTACTAGGCCTGTAACATGGGTGATGTCATTCAGTCCGCAGAGCAACCCTGGGAGGTAGGACCCATTTTAGAGATAAGGAAGGTTGAGGCACAGATGGATTAAGATTGAGCAGTCAGGGATATACAGAACTGGGATCTGAGCCTGCCTGGGCCTGACCTCAGATGCCATGCTCTTTTCACTATCCTTTGTTACCTTGAGCAGTTGGGTATCAGCTGGAGGATGTAAAAGGAGGAGGAGAAGAAGAAAAATAAGATGAGACATTGGCCAGCCCCGGGAGTGGGTGTGTCCTACCTGGCGAGACAGAGCAAGACAGCGACCACTGTGAGTGAACCAAACCCTAGTTGCTGGGTTCTGACCAACACAGAGGGTTTGGGGAAGGTTGTGGGAGGTGGGTGGGTTTGGCCTGTTAACCAGGATGGGCTTCCTGGAGGTGGAACACCCTGGAAGCTGAATGGAGGTGAGGGAATGGCCTTGTTGCTGTGGGAGCAAAGGCAGAAAAGATGCTAATCTGACTTGGGTGTGTGGAGGTGAGTCGGGGTGAGGTAGTCAGGATGGCTGTGTTGGAATCTGCCAAGAGAGAGTCCTGGGCTGAGACGCAGATGCCTGGTTTTTGCCCTGGCTCTGCCATTGCCAACTTGCTGTGTGGTCTTGGGTAAATCCCTTTCCCTCTCTGGGCCTTAGATTTTCTTTCTATAAAATGATGGAATTGAACTAGAAGTCCCCTAAAGACCCTTGTAGGGTCCCATGAAGAGAGAAGGTGACTATAAAATCCAGAAGTCTTTGACAGTGAGGACCTGGCATTAAAGTCATCATGAAATATTAGTCTAAAAGGCCCCCAGGAATCATCTTCTAGATATCTTACTTCAGTCTTAAAGGAGTTTTCGAGATGAAGGGAAGGGAGGTGGGAGGGGGAAGGGGTGTAGAATGAGCAGGGCCTGGAGGATGTATAGAGGATAATATGAAGTCTGGTGTTGTTTCAGAATCAACACCAACGTGTAGTAGACAAAGAGAAAAGGGATCAGATGGGAGTGAGAGATGAGGACCAAGGGCTTCCATTCCATGCTGTGAGTAATGGTGAGCCATGGAAGGGTTGGGAGGGACACGCTCAGAGGGGCAACTTTGACAGATCACGTGGACAGCTTTGAGGATGCATTTGATAGGGGCTGGGAGTGGGTACTGGCCTGGGCGGAGTGCCGGGAGGGCAGTTAGGGTGCTGTGGGTCTGCTCAGGGAGAGATGGTGACGGTCTGAGCCACAGAAGAGCAGCATCTGTTCAGGAGGAACCAGGATGTGGAGGAGATAGGATTGTTGATTGCTTGCACGTGAAGAGCAAGGAAGAAGGAGAATCAAGGGCTCCCGGGTTTCTGGCTTGGTGGTCCTCACTGAGACAGGAAACGCTGGGGGAGGGGGATAGATTTCTGGAGAAAGAAAATGAATTCAGTTTTGGATTTGGTGAATTTGAAGAGTCAGTGTAATGGTTTTGTCATTCATTTGGTTACTCATTTCTTCATTCATTCTTTCTGGAGCACTCACTGTGTGCCAGGCGTGGGGAGATGCTTTCTTCCTGACAGCCTGGAGGGGCATTCAGAAAGCTCCTCCTGATGCTGAACCTCGGTCTGCTGGACTTCGGCCCCCTGATCTCTTCGGGACCTCCAGAGGACTCTACCCACCTTCAGAGAGTAGAGGCCGGTGGTCGTGGCTCGCCGTGTTGCCCCTGGTTTGGGGAATATGGGGCTGTGGACAGAACATGGATTCAGAAAGTTGTCAAGAGATGGATTTCAGGCCCCATCTCATCTGTTGAGGTCTCATCTGTTGAGTGGGTTTACCTACCCTCTCTAACAGCAGTGGTTTGCTCGAGTGTGTTCCTGCTCCAGAACCCACCGAAGGCATCTCGTCTCGACTCCGTGGTCAGTGCCGTCCCCTGGGCAGCTCCAAGTTGGCCACGGTGGGAGTACTTACACCCCAGAAGTGGGCAAATGCTACAATCCAGGTCTCTTTGTTTCTTCCAGCCTGCTGGTTTGGGACTATTTGCAGCCTCTCACTGCTTACGGACTCCTGGGGAGGATACTGGTGTTGAGCACCTGACGTAGGGCTCCCATGTGGGCACACCTGCTCCTGCTCAGCATACAGTAGGAGCCTCATAAGTGTGACTGCCTTCTCCTTAGACATCTCTTTTGTATGGGAAAAACTATCGTTTCATTCACTCTAAGCAATAACTCCCCTTCAGCCAGGGGCTCTTCTTTCTCTTTTCTCAAACAACGTAGTTGCAGGGAAAGCTGTCTTCTCCTTTCCCGTGGTCTCCACAGGGCGGAGGCCACAGGAGGAGGATTTGGGAGTCTGATGAATCTGGATTTGAATCTTGGCTCTGCCCCCCCTGCTTGCTGTGTAATAACCCTGGGCGAGTTATTTAATCGCTCTGAACCTCAATTAAGTCACCTGTAAACTGAGGACGGACATGCCTCGCTCATTAAATTGTTGTGTGGATGAAATGAGGTAATGGATGTGTGTGGGTGCGCAAGGACCTGGCAGTGAGGCGGGAGTTTCAGTGAGAGCCTGACCCACGCTGCTCTCCTTCCCGGAGAAGTCCAGTGGGCGCTTGGACTCTGGGAATGGGGTGGGGTGGGGGTGGGGTGGGGGGCTGTTCTGACAGCGGCGGTGGGGTGGGGGGAGGAGGAATTGGGACTGCATCCTTGGGAAAGCTATTTCCTGGTGGAACATGCAGGCTGGGAAGAGGCTGCGGGCTGTGGAACCCTCCTGTGTTCCTAGTGCAATGGAGGGGAACTCCCCGGACCATGGTGCACGCTTCCAGGCCCCTCACCGGCAGATCTGCAGATAAACGCCTACCAGCAGCTCAGCTCATGGGTTTCTGGAGCGGCTGTGGCAGCCTGGGCCGCACTGATTTACCACCCCGGCCCCAAGTGGATTAAATCACCCAGAGTCATTTGAATTGTACCCGGCCTTGTCACACAAATCTTAGAAACTGCTGTCTGGCAAGAAAACTTTCTCTGTACTTTTTGGAGGAAGTCTAAGAGTTCTAGAAATGGAGGTGAAGTGGGAAAAGGGAGGCTGTGCAGGGGGCAGGGTTTCTGCATCTTTGGGTCAGACCCGAGTGGGCGGTTGGAGGAGGGACTGTGGGGTGTGTGTCTGTGTGTGAGAGAGAGCATGAGCCTATGGCAGCGGCATTTGGGGCAACATCATCTCTGGCTGTGTGACATAGGGCAAGTTGCTTAACCTCTCTGAGTCTCAGGGGATTGTGGTGAAGGTCGAAAGGGCTACCTTGTGTAAAGTGTTTTGTCGGCTTTTTTAATTAGTTCTGTGATTACTAATCAGGAGGAATAGACAAATGACTCTATAAATAAATTCTATATGGCCGTGCTTACCATGTATTGAGTAGAGAGTAAGGACTCTGGGAGCTAACAGGGAGTGGGCATGTTATTGGAATCTGGGGCCTTAAAGGAAGCCTGAGTCCCAGGAGAATGAGGTGGAAGAGGTTGTAGTGCAGTTGAGGTCATCAAAACATGGCCCATCTCCAGTGGTGTGCGTGTGTTTCTGGAGAGGAGTCCTGGTTGGCAATCAAGATAATCCTTCTCCCCCAGACCCATTTTTGGCACACTGGTTGGTTCTAAACCGGCTAACAAACAGTCACAAGGATTGGTTTAAATTGGCCCTGTGAGACAAAGGCCAGAATTTTTGTTAGATGACTAGAGAAATATATCCAATCTCTCTGTCAGGGTTTGAATGAGGTACCTTATGGATTTAATTCCTGGCAGGCATCTGGCGACTGGGAACACAACTGGAGAGTACTATAAACATATGGAGATGGGAAGAGCCTGAAACATCACAGAAAAATGTTGTTCCAACCCTGATCAAACTGTGCCTGAAGGCTGTTGCATCTGGACTATTCTATTAAGTGAGCTGCTAAATCTACTTTATTAAACCCATTTAGATTTTAATTTTGTATTACTTGTGACTAAATGCTGATATAGGGATCTGAGTGGAAAGTGAGGACCTGCTTTGTATCAGGCAACCATTAGGGAGGAGAACATCTAGGCTGGAGTAAAGTGTTGGGAGGGGTGTGTGATGGGGGGCATGGTATGGGGGCTATAGGAAGTAAGGGTTGAATAATGGAAGATCTTGGACACAGGATTAGAACTTGGGCCTTCATTTTGTAGGCAGTGAGGGATAATCAAAGACTCGTGAACAGGGGAGGGTGTGGTAGAGTGCTGTAAGCCCAGTGGTATTGGGGGAAGGTCAACCTAAGAGTGGGATAGAGGTGGGACCGGAAGAAGAAGTTGGGGGCTAAGACCTAAAAACATGATCATTTACAGATACTGTACATAGAGTGTAGATTATCTCACTTAGTCCTTACAATACCCCCTCCCCTTTTTTTGCATTTCAATGATCTTGAATATCTTAACAAGATTGTCTGGTTGCTAAATGACAGTCAGGACCTGAACACAGGTCATCTGAATTCTAAGCCTGAACCCTTGTTCATCCTGCTTGTGACAACACAGATGACAAATTAGTGTGGGCTGGACCAGGGTAGTGGTCATAGGAGTAGAAAGGATGCACAGGAGACGTTAGGTTGATGAAACCCTAGATATAGTCTTATTAAAGTTAGAAACTAGACCATGGCAGCTGTTGTTATCAGTATTTTTAAAAACATTTTTCCTATAGTGCTAGGCATTATAATTAAAGAAGAAATAAAAAAGATACATATTGGAAGAGGAGGGCAAATAATCAGTTTGCTGATAAGATGATTATTTATCTGGAAAACCCAAGATAATTTCCTGAAAACAATCAGAAAAAATAAAGTTCAGCAAAATGGCCAGTAACAAAACAATATAGAAAAACCGATAGCTTTTCTATTTACAAAATGACTACCTAGAAGGTAAAATAAGAGGCCTCATCCACACTGTCAAGAAGAAAATAACACAAAACATCTGGAAATAAACTTTGTAAGAAACATGCAGAATTTGTATGAACAAAACCAGAAAGCCCTCCTGAGGATAGAAAAGAGGCTTGGATAATTATCCCTAGTTCTTGGGTGAAAAGATTTAATGCCCTAAATCCGTCTGTGCTCCTTAAGTGAATGTACAGAATTAAGATAATCCAATCAATACTCCAAGAGCATTTTAAAAAAATTTAACAAAAATAATTATAAAGCTAATCTGAAAGAGCAAAAAAGTAAAGTAGTTAAGGGAAATTCTTGAAAATAAAAATGCTGAATATTTACCATCTCAGATATTAAAATGTTTTATAAAGGGACAATAATTAAACTACTTATGTAAGCATAGACAGATCACTGGGACAGAATAGAGAGTTTGGAAAGGATCCAAGTATTTAAGGGAATTTTGTATATGATAAAAAGGCATTCCTGTTCAGTTGGGAAAACATGGGCTACTTTATAAATGGTGTTGGCATTGGCCAGCCATTATAATGCAAGCTGGTTTTCCATCTTACTCCAATAAGACCAAACCATGAGAACTACAGAGTCTTCATGAATACAAGTTAATAAATATGAATAATTATTTTGGTCATCTTAAGGTGGGGACTTTCCTTCTAAGCATGATACCCAGAAATCATAAAAGAAAATATTTATAAATTAGAATATATGAAGATTAAAAATTTAAATATTAGAAAGACCCATTAAAAGAAAAGTGAAGAAAGGGAAAGCATATATGAAAGATAATTGCTTGATTGCAAATGGGCAAAGAACTCTTACCACTCATTAAGAAAAAGATAAATATTTCATTAGAAAAATGGGCAAAAGACACGAATAGGAAACTCACAAAGAAAAGAATTACAAATGACCAAAACAAACAAACAAACAAACAAATTAAAAAACCCCAAACCATGAAAAGATACTCATTTACCTTCACTAAAAATTTAAGCAAAGACATTAATAATGAGTGTCTTTTGCTGTCTGATTTGGTCAAACATTGAAATCTGGGGCTGGAGAGGGGATGGGCAGACATGGTGGGGCACTGCTGATGAAAAGTACATCATTGTACATTTGTGGAAGGGCAGAGTGGCACAATTGGAAATAGCATACTCTTTTAAAAATTAATTAGTTAATTAATTAGACACAGAGAGACACAGTGAGAGAGGGATCACAAGTAGGGCAGGTGGGAGAGGGAGAAGCAGGCTTCCTGCTCAGCAGGGAGCCTGATGTGGGGCTTGATCCTAGAACTCTGGGGTCATGACCTGAGCCAAAGGCAGACACTGAGTGAGCCAGCCAGGTGCCCAGGAAATAGCATATACTCTTATTGCAGCAATTTCATTTGTAGGATTTTATCCTAAAGAGATAATTGCAAAAAATAAACAAAGAGATCGGCACATGGATATTTACTACAATATTGTTTATGAGAGTAAAATCTTGACAACATTCTAAAAGATCAATAGAGACCCAGTTAAATAAAGTATGATACATATATACAACGGAATACTATGAAGTAATTAAAATAATTTTGTAGAGCTCTATTTATTGACATAGAAAGATGTCTATGACATATTGTTGAGAGAGAAAAGCAGGTGTCAGTGAGAACAGTATGTATAATACAATCCCTCATCTATAAATTATATACATAGATCTCTGTGTGTATATATGCATAGAGATATGTCTGGAAGGCTGTTCACCAAAATGCTGGAGTGGTTATATCTGGGTGGTAGGATTTTGAGTGATTTTTGCTTTCTTTTTCATACTTTTATATATTGGCTTGATTTTTTTTATACTGACAATATATCATGTTCTTCAGTCAGAATAAATAATAAAGCTATTTTTTATTTTTGAAATTAGATAAATATTAAATAAGAGGACTCGGCATGTGGTGGTTTCATAGATGCAGATAAGGAGTCAAGATGCAAGCCAGGAATTTGATCCTTGAGTCTGATTATGCATTGTGGAAATCCCAGAGTGGGAGCCGATTCTGGAGGAGAGAGAAGGTGCTGGGTTTTCAGAACTTTGGCTTGTGGTGGTGGCCTGTAGCAGGAGGGTTGACCCTAGGAGCACACACGAGGGTCACAGGGGGCCTTTTCCATGGACCAAGCAGTGGATGAGATCTCAGAGGGAGGGCATGCATTGGCAGGAGAAGGAGAAGGCTGGAAAATCGGGTCCCGGAACATGGCCACATTTGTGAGATGGGAGAAGAGCCGCATGAATGGTCAGGAAGGCAAGGAACCACAGGGACATAGATTGCCTTGGAATTCTACGGGGTGGGGGGTGAATTTCCAGAGAAAGGTCAACCATAGCTAATGCTGCCGAGGCACTCACACCAGGGAGAGGGTACAGGACTTGACAAAAAGGAGTCTGTTGGTGACCTTGGAGGGAGTAGTTTGGCTGGGGGAATGGGGCCATGCATGGGCGTGCGTGGGAGTTGGGTGTTTGTTATGGGAGAAAGAAGGGTGGTAGCCTGGGGGAGTAGGTTGGAGGGAAAGGGACTGAGCATTGTTGGGGAATGGCTTTATGAGCGTGGGCGCCTCCGTGCCTGCTCCCAACCCTAGTGGGCATCACTAACCAGTCTATAGAACCTGAGCAAGTTTTGAGGCCTTTTTCCCAACAGCCAGGCCAGGGAACCACTAGCATCCATTGGACTGGGCCGGTGAGATGAGCCTCTTCTCCATGCCTGGGCTTGAACACATACTTGAAGGATGATGAGAAGGCAGGCATGGAGGGAGTGATTAAAGGTACAGGAGAGGGGAGGCCTGGTGGAGCCGACTCCCCCAACCCCTGCAGGCGTGGGCTATGGCCTTGGCCCCACAAGACTTCTGGGTCTGGAGCCCAGCATGATTGGAGAGCTCCATCTGTGAGTCTGCAGGGACTAGCTGCTGGGACAAGCGTATGCTTTGGGTGATGCTGTGAAAAAGCCCAATTGTGTGGGAATCACTAGTCGGTGCCCAGATATTTTGGGGGTGTACCGTGGCTTACCATCTTGTTGTCCAGGGAAGGCATGGCAGGAAAACCTGGCACGGAGGGAGGGGACTTTCAGGGGAGACATTCAGTGGCATTTAGCTGCCCATCCTCCCAATGGTGTTTTGATCACATCAGTGGGAGAATGGGGTCTTGGATAGTGAAGGTAAAGGCTCTTCTGGAGGGTTGGTGGCCAGAGCTTGTGTGGAGCTGGGGACCAGAGGCCCAGGCATCATGGCCAATGGAAGAGAAATGTTGAAGGAGATCAGGCCAAGGAATTAAATGTTTGCTTTTAATGTGCTGAAGCCGTGTCTCCTAAAATGTGCTCTTTAGACTCTGGTTTCTTGAGGTTGTTCCACAGAAAAGGCTTCTGCGAGCAAATGCATTCATCATCAGCTTAGTGCATGTGAGCCCAGTAAAGGCTCAGACAAGTCCTTTTTTCCTTAGATTTTATTTATTTGTTTGAGAGACAGAGAGAGGCGGGGGGGGTGGTGGTGTAGCACGGACAGGGGGATGGGGCAGAAGGAGAAGCAGGCTCCCTGCCAAGCAGGGAGCTCAATGTGGGGCTCGATCCCAGGACCCTGGGATCATGACCTGAGCCCAAGGCAGATGCTTAACCGCCTGAGCCACCCAGACGTCCCATGGCTCAGAGAAATCCTGCAGCAAAGAAACTGATGTAGAATTTCCCCAAACTTCCTTAACTATAGCAACTTTTTCAATTCAACACCCATTTACCTTTTACAGGACTCGTGGCTGACCTGGGACAGATGGAGTGACACGTCCTAAGCAGTCCCAGGGACAATGTTGGGGCTAATTCAGGGATGTGGTGAAGAGGCAGATTTTGGCTCAGTTCCAGGAAGAACTTTGCAATGATTGCTGAGATTTTAACCATGAAGGAGGCAAAAAGGAGTTTCAGTCCCTGGAGACCTTGAGCAGAATACCGACTTGCGGAAGATGCTGTAGAAGGGAACCAGGCTCCAGACGGGTGTCCTCTTTGATTTCTGGGGGTCCATGAACCCCGAGAGAGGGGCTCCCCAGTGGTGGTACCCCTTGGAGCCTGTCCCTTGGTTTATATTGCTATGTACTCGACCAGAGAGTACTTGGGATGCTTGAAATGAGCAGTCTGTGAAGGTAAGATGTGAACACATAAATATCCTCATTAAGTCCCAAACTTTACATAACCAGAGCAGCAGCTGGAGACGCCCACAGCCCTAATTGCTTTTCTGTACTAAGACAACGTCCTCTCTCTAGCTCTGCTTATTCCATTCGTTTTGGTCATTATAGGACGGATCCAGCTGTGGCTGACCGGGGAGGGGGGCGGGGTAACACCATGGAGTGGGTCCCACCACAAGGACAGGGTGCCAAGGGGGCTGGAACCTCTCTGCTCTCTTCATGGGGAGCAGGGCCTGGGGATAGGAGGCCAGCTGCTCAATGCCAGCCCCCATCCCAATGGGCCCAGGCTGGGCTGCCGGGACAGGAGCCCTGACATCCTTCGGGCTTGACAAGCAAGGTCGGATCAATAGGAAGGGCCCAAAGCCTTGCAAAAGGCCCGGGGATGGGACTGGGTGGAGGAAAATGCCTCTGTTGTCCAAACTGCTTAAGTGGCCTTCTCTGAATCTTGTGCTGCGCTGGAACACTTGAGGCACATCCATCAGCCATGGCCCTGGCCCCTCGAGCTCACAGCCCTGGGGTGGGGGTGGGGGTGGGCAGGGGAGGAAACAGCCTTGGGTAGGAAAAGGACTGGCAGCCAGGCAAGCTTTCAGGATTGGGAGGGTAGGTGCTGGGGATGGAGAGCTAGACTCTGTTTTAGAGAAAGGGGGTCAGAGAAGAGCTTCTGGAAGAAGAGACAATAGGATTGACCCTGAGAGGAGAGAGTCACCTGCATTTGGGGAGTCCCCTTCTGCAAAATGAGGCCAAGGAGACCATGGACTTCTAGGATTCAAGGTGATACCCAGTTTGTCCCCCAGCCTGTGGTCTCTGGTCACCATCCAGGAGTCGTGAAGACCCTCTTGAGACTCCTTCGGGGAGCTCTCAGCCTGGAGTCAGGCCCTCGGTAGTCGGCCAGAGTGGGCACCCTTGAACGGTTGGCTGGAGCCCCGCTTTGGAGGGGCGCTGGGGAGGGCCGTGGCCCAGGTGCGCTGCCCACCAGGCTTCCCGTGGGTGGTGGGTGTCACTTTTCTTCCTGGTTCTCTGAGCAGCCAGCTCCGTTCCCCCAGCCCTGAGTGGCGGCTCCCTGGGCCGGAAACAATGTGCTCTCTCCACGCCTGGGAGTGGAAGTCAGCAGTTTGGCACCGTCTGGCTGGCAGCCTCCACCGGCTTCCTTTGGCACTTTATTGGCAAAGGCGGTGACATTTCTTTCAGTTGGGTGGGTGGAGCTGTTATGCAGACTCCCGCTCTCCTCATTCGCCAGATGAATATTCATGACTCAGGCAATCTGTACCAGCCAGACTTTCCTGAGGGCGGCAGCTTTTCTTCTCTTCCTCTCTCTCTTTTTCTTTCTCCTTCTCTCCTTCCCAGCTCTTCAGAAAGCTGGAGTACAGCTATATTTAATTTACAAATACGGAGCTATTTAGCTTGCCTTTTGGGGTGCAGGCCCCGGGGAGGAGATGCTAGGGATGGGAACAGGGGTGGAAGCCTTTGGTCCCTGACCCTGGGCTTCTAGGTCCCTGTGTCCAACACTCGGGCCCCAGATCCTGGGAAGCCTTATGGGTCGGGGGCTCCCTTCGAGCTTGGCATCTTGGCGCCCACGTGCCTGAAGGGGCGGCAGCTCTGTGACACCTTGTTCCGCATTGGTCACTGAGGTCAGCATGGAAATCGGAGGAAGCATGATGCTTTCCTGCTCAAAGCCCGGCAGGCGCCAGCACTGTGGCATTGGTCCCCCGACCCCCTTACTGTGCTCTCCTGCTTGTCAAGGCCCACCCAGATCCTGCCCTGAGCCCTAGACAAAAACCCAGAAGGCACCGGGGCATTTGCTAGTCATTGCTTTCCTAGGGAAAGAACCAGTCCCTCCTCGGGGTCCGATTCCCTGGGGATACACCTGCTCCCTTTCTAAGAAGGATGGCC
>PITA01026972.1:0-21769 GCA_004023965.1 Spilogale gracilis
GAAAAAATGTTCAGCGTCACTAGCTATCAGGGAAATTCAAATCAAAACCACACTGAGATACCACCTTACACCAGTCAGAATGGCCAAAATTAACAAGACAGAAAACAACAAGTGTTGGAGAGGCTGCGGAGAAAGGGGAACCCTCTTACACTGTTGGTGGGAATGTAAACTGGTGCAGCCGCTTTGGAAAACAGTGTGGTGATTCCTTAAAAAATTAAAGATAGAGCTACCCTATGACCCTGCAATTGCGCTACTGGGCATTTACCCCAAAGATACAGATGTAGTGAAAAGAAGGGCCATATGTACACCAATGTTCATCGCAGCAGTGGCCACAATCGCCAAACTGTGGAAAGAGCCAAGGTGCCTTTATATAGATGAATGGATAAAGAAGATGTGGTACATAAAAACAATGGAATACTATGCCTCCATCAGAAAGGATAAATATCCAACTTTTGTAGCAACATGGACTGGACTGGAAGAGATTATGCTGAGTGAAATAAGCCAAGAAGAGAAAGTCAAGTATCGCATGGTTTCACTTACTTGCGGTGCATGAGGGGTAACCTGGAGGACAGTGGGAGAAGGAAGGGAACTAGGGTAATCCAGGGAGAGAAACGAAACAACAGAGACTTTGGACACAGAAACAAACTGAGGGACTTGGAGGGAGGGGAGTGGAGGGATGGGAGAGCCTGGTGGTGGGTACTGGGGACACCTAAAGCATGGAGCACTGGGTGTGGGGAATGGGGAATGAATCTTGGAACACTGGAAAAAAATTTTTAGTAACAATAAAAAAAAAGTGTCCTAGCCTCAGCAATCAGACAACAACAACAAAAATAAATAAATAAAAGTCATTTAAATTGGCAAAGAAGTCAACTGTCTGTCTTTGCAGATGACATGACACTTTATGTGGAAAACCCAAAAGACTCCACCCTCAAATTGCTAGAACTCATACAGCAATTCAGCAACATGGCAGGATACAAAATTAATGCACAGAAATCAGTTGCATTTCTATACACTAACAGGTGACTGAAGAAACAGCAATTAAGGAATCGATTCCATTTACAATTGCACCAAAACCATAAGATATTGAGGAATAAACCTAACCAAAGAGGTAAAGGATCTGTATTCTAGAAACTACAGAACACTTATGAAAGAAATTGAAGAAGGAAAAAGGAGATGGTAAAACATTTCATGCTCATGGACAGGAAGAATAAACATTGTTAAATGTCTATGCTGCTCAGAGCAATCTACACACTCAGTGCAATTGCTATCAAAATACCATCAGTCTTTTTCACAGACCTGGATCAAACAATCCTAAAATTTGTATAGAGTCAGAAAAGACCCCAAATCACCAGGGGAATGTTGAAAAGCTGGGGGCATCACAATGCCTGACTTCAAGCTATATTACAAAGCTGTGATCATCAAGACAGCACAGTACTGGAACAAAAACAGACACATAGATCAATGGAACAGACTAGAGAATCCAGAAATAGACCCTCAGTTCTATCACCAACTAATCTTCAACAAAGCAGAAAAGAACATCCATTGGAAACAAGACAGTCTTTTTCAACAAATGGTGCTGGGAGAATTGGACAGCCACATGCAGAAGAATGAAACTGGATCATTCTCTTACACCATTCATAAAGATAAACTCAAAATGGATGAAATACCTCACTGTGAGACATGAATCCATCAAAATCCTAGAGGAGAACACAGGCAACAACCACTCTGACCTTGGACAACACAAATTCTTACTGGACTTGTCTCTAAGGGCAAGGGAAACAGAAGCAAAAATGAAGTTTTGGGACTTTATTCAGATAAAAGGCTTCTGCACAGCAAAGCAAACAATCAACAAAACTAAAAGGCAACCTACGGAATGGGAGAATATATTTGCAAATGACATTGCAGATAAAGGTTGGTATCCAAGATCTATAAAGAACTTCTCAAACTCAACATCCAAAAGCAAATAATACAGTCAAGAAGTGACACATGAAAAAAATGCTCTGCATCACTACCCATCAGGGAACTACAAATCAAAACTACATTGAGGGGCGCCTGGGTGGCTCAGTTGGTTAAGCGACTGCCTTCGGCTCAGGTCATGATCCCAGAGACCAGGGATCGAGTCCCACATCGGATGCCCTGCTCAGTGGGAAGCTTGCTTCTCCCTCTCTCACTCCCCCTGCTTGTGTTCCTTCTCTGGCTGTGTTTCTCTCTGTCAAATAAATAAAAAAATCTTAAAAAAAAACATTGAGATGCCACCTTACATCAGTCAGAATGGCTAAAATAAACAAGACAGGGAATAACAAATGTTGGCATGGAAGTGGAGAAATGGGAATCCTCTTACACTGTGGGTGGGAATGCAAGCTGGTATAGCCACTCTAAAAAGCACATGGAGTTTCCTCAAAAAGTTAAAAATAGAGTTACCCTATAATCCAGCAATTGCACTACTAGGTATTTATCGCAAAGATACAGATGTAGTGAAAACAAGGAGCACATGCACCTCAATGTTCATAACAGCAACATCCATGATAGCCAAACTGTGGAAGGAGCCAAGATGTCCTTCAACAGATGAATGGATAAAGATGTGGTTCTTATATACAATGCTATCAGAAAAGATGAATACCTTTTGCATTCACGCGGATGGAATTGGAGGGGATTATGCTAAGTGAAGTAAATCAAGCAGAGGAAGACAATTATCATATGATTTCACTCAAATGTGGAACATAAGGAATAGTTTAGAGGACAATAGGTGTAGGATGGGGAAATTGAATGGGAAAAAATCAGAGAGGGAGATGAACTATGAGAGACTCCAGACTCCAGGAAGCACATAGGGTTACAGAGGGAGGTGGCTGGGGGGATAGGGTAACTGGATGATGGTCATTAAAGAGGGCCCATGATATGATGAGCACTGGGTGATATACTTAATTAATGAATCATTGAACATTGTATCAAAAACTAATGATGTACTATAACCTGGCTAACAAATTTAAATTAAAAAAATTAAAACATGATAAGTATCACTACAAACCCACGGGAATGGCTAAAATTAAGAGACTGACAATACCAAGTGTTGTCAAGGATGTGGGTAATTGGAGAAATCTGAAATGGTCCAGCCACTTTGGAAAACAGTTTAACAGTTTGTTAACAGTAAATTAAATGCATACTTACTGTATGACACAGCAATTCTACTCTGAGGTATTTACCCAGAAAATGAAAACATGTCTATACAAAGGCTTTTTGACAAATCTGCATAATAGGCAAAAACTGGAAATAGCCCAAATGCCTATCAACAGGTGAAGGAATAAACAAATTGTGGGATACCCATATAATGGAATTCTTCTCTGCAACCAAAAGGATCAACTAGTGTCATATGCAACAAACAGATGAATCTCAAATTATGTTAGACTGGAGAAGCCAGACACAAGAGTACATATTGTATGATTATATTTATATGAAATTCTGTAATAGGTAAAACTAATTTATATTTTTTAAAGATTTTACTTATTTATTTGACAGATAGAGAGACACAGCAAGAGAGGAAACACAAGCAGGGGAAATGAGAGAGGGAGAAGCAGGCCTTCCACTGAGCAGAGAGCCTGATGCAGGGCTCAATCCCAGGACCCTGGGAGCCACCCAGGTGCCCCTAGGCAAAATTAATTTATAGGAGCATAAAGCAGACCAATAGTTGTCTGGGAATAAGTGGGGTAGGGAGAGGCTGACTGGAAA
The DNA here is from genome assembly GCA_004023965.1 of Spilogale gracilis. Lineage (NCBI taxonomy): Eukaryota > Metazoa > Chordata > Mammalia > Carnivora > Mephitidae > Spilogale > Spilogale gracilis. The sequence goes on from PITA01026972.1 coordinate 3,724, forward strand.
GGGGCATGAAGAAGGAGTGATATAAATGTTCTGTATCTTGATTGTGACAGTGGTTTATTAGTATATACATTTATCAAAAATCAGACCATACTTAAAATGGTGCATTTTATTATCTGTAACTTCAATAAAGCTGTCAGTCCAAATATGCTAAGATTTTTCTGAGGTGTAGAGAGTGGACAGGAGTATCAGTGCTGATTGGCCAATTTTTAAAAGATTTTATTACATTATAAACAACAGTTTAAATAGCTAGCACTTATGGGAGAAAAGGTGGCAGAGGACTAGGGGAACCTATTTTAACCAGTCCCCTGAATTGAGCCAGATATCTACCAACCATTCTGAACACCCATGAAATCAGCCTGAGATGTAAGAAGATATATCTGGATCTCTTTAAACAGAATATCTCTGGCTGTTGGTATCAAGGTATGAAGCAGGGAGCCATGATTCTGTGGGCAGATATCAGAAGATAAATGGAAAGGGGAGGAAGCCTCCAGGATCTTGCACCAGAGCGCAAAAGCCTCCCACACTGGGGACTGGGCACAGACTTGCAGACCAATAGTGGCAGGGAAAGGACATTAGGGCAGGGCCCCAGACTGAAATCTGGAGCTACAGGAGCACTTGTGTGAACTGGGGTGGCTTGCAGTTTTAGAATACAAAGGGCACAGATGTGCCTGGCCCTGGGAACAAGGGCTGGGAGTACTGCTGTGGGGCACACAACCCAGGATGCCACAGTTCTTAGCAACGAAGACATAAATGGAGACAGTGTGCCCTGGAGAACTCAGTGAAGAACACTGTGATCTCTCTCTTCTGAGACAGAAGTTTAGATATGGTCACTTATGCTTTGACTCTTGGAGGAGACATGGAAAGCCCCCAGGGAAAGCCACCAGAGAACAAAAGCCTGAAAAAACTGATTTTCACTGAGCTCACCTTCCCCCCGCACACACACACACACAGGGGAAGGGCAACTCTGCCCGAACAGGGTTCCTTGAGTAAGAGCGTGGCAGGCCCATCCGCCCAGAAGACACGCTGGAAGAACAAGAGGCCAACAGCTCTAAGATCCCTAAAAAACAAGTACATCTTGCTTGGGTTGTAATCAATAATTTGGACTCTGTATATTCCCTCAACCACCCCTCAACAGAATGACTAAAAGGAGGAATCTCTAACAAAGGAAAGAACCACAGAATGTGGCCTCTGCAACAGAACTAATAGATATAGATATAACCAAGATGTCAGACCTAGACTTCAGGGAAACAATTAACAAGGTGATATCTAGGCTTGAGAAAAATATTAATGACAGTATAGAATCTCTAAGGACAGAAATGAGATCTAATCAGGCTGAACTTTAAAATGCTATGAATGAAATGCAGTCTAAATTGGATCCTCTGACTGCCAGGGTAAATGAGACAGAAGAACAAATTAGTGAGCTAGAAGACAAGATGATAGAAAAGAAGGAAACCAAGGCAGCATGGGAAAAACAAAGTAAAACCCAAAGAATCAAAATGAGAGAGACTAGTGACTCAATGAAACATTCCAATATCAGAATTATTGGGATTTCTGAGGGGGGGGGAGAGAGAGAGAGAGAGAGAGAGAGAGAGAGAGAGAGAGAGGTCTAGAAGATATATTTGAGCAAATTGTAGCTGAGAACTTCCCTAACCTGATGAAGGAAGCAAGCATTCATGTCCAAGAGGCAAAGAGGATCACTCAGAAGATCAATGAGGACAGATGGACACCATGACATATAACAGTGCAATCTGCAAATCTTAGATCCAAGGAAACAATCTTGAGAGTGGTGAGGAGGAAGAGATTTCTTATGTACAGAGGGAGGAACATCATAATAATGTCAGAACCTGGCCACAGAGACCTGGCAAGCCATAAAGGGCTGGCCAGACATACTCAGGGTACTAAATGAGAAGAACATGTAGCCACAGATCCAGCAAGGCTGTCCTTCAGATGGATGGAGAGACAAGGAGCTTCCAAGACTAGCAGAAACTGAAATTAAATGTGACCACCAAGTTGGCCCTGCAAGAAATATTAAGGGGAGGGGGAGTTCTATAAAAGGAGAAAGACCACAAGAGTGATACAGAACAGAGATATACAGAGACAATCTGTTCACAGGCAGCATGCTGACAATAAAATAATATCTTTCAATAATCACTCTCAACATGAATAGCCTAAATGCTCCCATGAAATGGAATAGGGTTTCAAACTGGATAAAAAGACAGGACCCACCCACATGCTGTCTACAAGAGACTTATTTTGAACCTAAAGATACATCCAGACAGAAAGTGAAGGGATGGAGAACCATTTTTCATGCCAACAGACCTCAAAAGAAAACAGGATAGCAATTCTCATATCAAATAAATTAGATTTTAAGCTAAAGACTGTAGTTAGAGATATAGGAGGACACTACATCATTCCTAAAGGGTCTATCCTACAAGAGGATCTAGCGATTGTAAATATCTATACCCTCAACATGGGAACAGCCAACTACATAAGTCAGCTGTTAACCAAAATTAAGAGATATATTGGTGATAATACATTAATAATAGGAGACCTCAACATTCTACTCTCAGCCACAGACAGATTGTCTAAGCAGAAAATCAGCAAACAGCTTTGAACGACACACTAGACCAGATGGACCTCATAGATATAGATAGAACATTCCACCCTAAAACAAAAGAGTATTCATTCTTCTTAAATGCACATGGAATGTTCTCCAGAGTAGACCACATACTGGGTCACAAATCAGGTTTCAACTGATACCAAAAGACTGAGACTATTCCCTGCACATTCTCAGACCATAATGCTATGAAACTGGAATTCAATCACAAGAAAAAGTTTGGAAGAAATTCAAACACTTGGAAGCTAAACCATCCTATTTAAGAATGTTTGGGTCTACCAGGAAATCAAAGAAGAACTTAAACAATTCATGCAAACCAATGAGATAGGAAAATATTGGTCCAAAACCTATGGGATACAACAAAGGTGGTCTTAAGTGGGAAATGCATAGCCATTCAAGCCTCACTCCACAAACAAACAAACAAAAAAACACAGAAAAAATCCTGAAATCACAATTTAACTTTATACCTTAAAGAACTAGAGAAATAATAGCAAATAAAGCCCAAGCCATACAGGAGAAGAGAAAGAATCAAGATTAGAGCAGGGATCAATTAATTAGAAACCAGAAATACAGTAGAACACATCAATAAACCTAGAAGCTGGTACTTTGAAAAATTTAATAAGACTGATAAACCACTGGCCACACTCATCCAAAAGAAAAGGGAAAGGACCCAAAACAATAAAATTATGAATGAGAGTGGGAGAAGGAAAGTAAATGGGAAGTAGGGTAATCCAGGGAGAGAAATGAAACAACAGAGACTTTGGACACAGAAACAAACTGAGGGACTTGGAGGGAGGGGGGTGGAAGGATGGGAGAGCCTGGTGGTGGGTACTGGGGGCACCTATTGCGTGGAGCACTGGGTGTGGGGAATGGGGAATGAATCTTGGAACACTGGAAAAAAAATTTAAGTAACAATAAAAAAATTATGAATGAGAGGGGAGAGATCACAACTAACACCAAGAAAACAGAAACAATTATTGGAGATTATCATCAACAACTATATGACAATAAATTAAGCAACCTAGACGAAATGGACACATTTATAGAAATCTATAAACTTCCAAGACTGAAACAGGAAGAAATTGACAACCTGAATACACTAATAATCAGTAATGAGATTGAAGGAGTGATCAAAAACCTTCCAAGAAATGAGAGTCCAGGATCTGATGGATTCCCTGGGGAATTCTACCAATCATTCAAGAAGGAGCAATACCTATATTCCTGAAGCTGTTTCAAAAAACAGAAACTGAAAGAAAACTTCCAGACTCATTCTATGAGGACAACATTACCTCAATCCCCAAAACAGGTAAAGACTCCATCAAAAAGGAGAATTTCAGACCAATATCCCTGATGAATACTGATGCCAAGGTTCTCAACAAGATCCTAGCTAACATGACTACTAGGTATTTACCCTAAAGATACAGATATGGTGAAAAGAAGGGCCATATGTACCCCAATGTTCATTGCAGCAATGGCCACAATCACCAAACTGTGGAAAGAACCAATGTGCCCTTCAACAAACGAATGGATAAAGAAGATATGGTCCATATATGTAATGGAATATTATGCCTCCATCAGAAAGGATGAATACCCAACATTTGTGGCAACACGGACGGGATTGGAAGAGATTATGCTGAGTAAAATAAGCCAAGCAGAAAAAGTCAAATATCATATGGTTTCACTCACTTGTGGAGCATAAGGAGTAACATGGAGGACAGTAGGAGAAGGAAAGGAAATGTGAATTGGGGTAAAGCAGGGATAGGGATGAAACATGAGAGACTTTGGACTCAGAAACAAACAGAGTCTTGGAAGGGAGGGGATGGGGGAGGGACGGGTGAGCCTGGAGGTGGGTAATGAGGGCATGTATTGCATGGAGCACTGAATGTGGGGCATAAACAAGGAATCTTGGAACACTGAAAAAATAAAATAATGTAATAAAAAAAAAAGATCCTAGCCAATACGATCCAATAGTACATTAAAAGGATTATCCATTACCACCAGGTGGGATTTATCCCTGGGATGCAAGGGTAGTCCAACATTTGCAAATCAATCAGCATGACAGAACATATTACTAAGAGAAGAGACAAGAACCACATGGTCCTCCCAATGCAGAAAAAAAAATTTTTTTTAAAGATTATATTTATTTGACAGAGAGAAACACAGCCAGAGAGGGAACACAAGCAGGCAGGGGGTGTGAGAGAGGGAGAAGCAGGCTTCCCGCTGAGCAGGGAGCCTGATGTGGGACTCGATCCCCGGTCTCCGGAATCATGACCTGAGCCAAAGGCAGTCGCTTAACCAACTGAGCCACCCAGGCGCCCCGAAAAAACTTTTTCAAAATATAGCACCCTTTCCTAATTAAAACTTCAGAGTATAGGGAGAGAGGGAACATTCCTCAATTTCATAAAAACCATCCATGAAAAGCCCACAGCGAATATCACTCTCAATGGGGAAAAATTGAGAGACTTCCCTTTAAGATCAGGAATAAAACAAGGATGCCCACTCTCACCGCTATTGTTCAACATAGTACTAGATATCCTAGCAACAGCAATCAGACCATAAAAAGAAATAAAAGGTGTTCAAATTGGCAAAGAAGTCAAACCGTCTATCTTCACAGATGATGTAACACTTTATGTGGAAAACCCAAAGACTCCATCCCCAAATTACTAGAACTCATAAAACAATTAAGTAATGTGGCAGAATACAAAATCAATGCACAGAAATCTGTTGATTTCCTATACACTAACAATATAATTGTAGAAAGAGAAATTAGAGAATCCATTCCATTTACAATAGCACCAAAAACCTTAAGATACCTTGGAATAAACATAACCAAAGAGGTAAACAATCTATACTCTACAAACTACAAAACACTCATGAAAGAAATTGAAAAAGAAACAAAATGATGGAAAAACATTCCATGCTTATTGATTGGAAGAATAAACATTGTTAAAATGTCTATGCTGCCCAGAGCAGTCTTTACTTTTAACACCATCCCAATGAAATTATCAACGGCATTTTTAAAAATGCTAGAACAAACAATCCTAAGTTTGTATGGAACCAGAAAACACCCTGAATTACCAAGGAAATGTTGAAAATGAAAAAAAAAAAAGCTGGGGGAATCACGTTGCCTCATTTCAAGCTTTACTACAAAGCTGTAATCACCAAGACAGCATGGTACTAGCACAAAAACAGACACATAAGACCAATGGAACAAAATAGAGAGCCCAGATATGGACCCTCAATTCTATGCTCAAATAATCATTGACAAAGCAGGAAAAAATATGCAGTGGAGAAAAGATAGTCTCTTCAATAAATGGTGCTGGGAAAATTGGACAGCTATATACAGAAGAATGAAATTCGACCATTCACTTACACCATCCACAAAGATAAACTCTAAATGGGTGAAAGACCTCAATGTGACACAGGAATCCATCAAAATCCTACAGGAGAACACAGGCAGTAACCTTTTGGACATTGGCCACAGCAACTTCTTTCAAAACATGTTTCCAGAGAAAGGGAAACAAAAGCAAAAATGAAGTTTTGGGACTTTGTCAAGATAAAAAGCTTCTGCACAGCAAAGTAAACAGTCAACAAAACAAAGAGGCAATTGACAGAAAGAGGGAAGATATTTGCAAATGACATCACAGACAAAGGGCTAGTATCCAAGATCTATAAAGAACTTCTCATACTCAACACTCAAAAAACAAATAATCAGTCAAAAAATAGGCAGAAGACATGAACAGATACTTATCCAAAAAATACATACAAATGACAGACACATGAAAAAATGTTCAACATCATTAGACATCAGGAAATTCAAATCAAAACTACACTAAGATACCACCTTACACCAGTTAGAATGGCAAAAATTGACAAGGCAAGAAACAACAAATGTTGGAGAGGTTGTGGAGAAAGGGAAACCCTTTTCCACTGTTGGTGGGAATGTAAGTTGGTGCAGCCACTTTGGAAAACTGCGGAGGTTCCTCAGAAAGTTAAAAATAGAGGTACCCTATGACCCAGAAATTGCACAACTGGGTATTTACCCCAAAGATACAGATGTAGTGAGAAGGGCCATATGTGCCCAATGTTCCTAGCAGCAATATCCATGATAGCCAAACTGTGGAAGGAGCCAAGACACCCCTCAAAAAATGAATGGATAAAGATATGGTCCATATACGCAATGGAATCAGAAAGGATGAATATCAGACTTTTGCATCAACTGGGACCAAGTGGAGGAGGTTATGCTGAGTGAAGTAAGTCAAACAGAGAAAGACAATTATCATATGGTTTCACTTAGTTGTGGAACATAAGGAATAGCATGAAGGACATTAGGAGAAGGAAGGGAAAAATGAAGGGGGAGGCAAAATTGATGGGGGAGATGAACCATGAGAGACTTCGGACTCTGAGAAACAAACTGAGGGTTTTAGAAGGGAAGGGGGTGGAGGGATTCGTTAGCCTGGTGATGGGTATTAAGGAGGGCATGGATTGCATGGAGCACGGGGTGTTATATGTAAACAATGAATCTTGGAACAGTACATCCAAAACTAATGATGTACTACTGTATGGTGGCTAACATAACATAATAAAACAAAAATTAATTTAAAAAATAGCTAGGACTTATAGAATACTTACTATATGCTGGTTGCTGTTCTAAGAGTTTGCACAGATAGATTAAACCTCTAACAACTCTCTAACATGGGGACTATTATCCCATTTTACAGATGAAGAAACCAAAGCACTGAAAAGTCTTAATCTTGCCAAAAGCCATCCATTTGGTAAGTGGCAAAACCAGGACCCAAATGATCTCGCTTGAGAGAGCTTTCTCTTAATTTATATGCTACAATGTCCCTCACTGGGACAGTTTTGAAAAAGAAATCCCCTCTTCTCCATAATTCTGACCCTAATAAAAATATATTCACATTAGCAAGTTTCTTCAGGGTTTGCCCACATGTCTACATATTTAACTACTCTATAATCATAGTGTAGTTACTGAGGAAGAGGAAGCTACTCCAAGCAAAACATGAATCTAATTCTCCTTCCTAAAAAGAAGATTCTCTTTTTACTTTTTGAATGTTTTCTGGTTCATTGACATGTTCATAATGAAGTTTTAATGCTATTTATTTATTTATTTTTAGATTTATTTATTTGAGAGAGAGAGGGAGAGAGAGTTCTAGAGTGGGGGGAGGGGCCGCGGGGGAGGGAATGAAATCCTCAAGCCAACTTCCCACTGAGGATGGAGCCTGAGCTGGGGCTGGATCCCAGGACCCTGAGATTATGACTTGAGCTGAAATCAAGAGCTGGAGGTTTAACTGACTGGGCCACCCAGCTGCCCCTTAATGCTAGCTATTTAAGTTAAATTATCTTGTTTTATTGATTTATTATTGGAATATATCAGTATTATAATAGTGCTACCATAAGCATTTTCCTGCCATGCATACAGCTTTTTTCTCTGCTGAATTTCTTGTGAGGAATCATCCCCAGGAGTGTAGCTGTTGCCCCATATCAGAAAGGGCCTCTGGCCACCAAAAAGCAGAAGCTCTTCTAACTCAATGGATACAGTTCAATTTGCTAGTGTCTGACACTGGGCCAGCCACAATGAACTCAGCTTATTCATGATCTCAAGGGTTCTAAAAAGCCTAGAGCAGTTCTGGCAACTCTCTTCTGGGAGTCAACTGGGATATGTTAAATGCAATCAGCCCTTAGGACAATTAAGAGCTACAGCCTACTAAAAACTTCCATCTAGGTAGCCACCATAGTCTGCCATTCTTTCTGTGACTTTCCCAACTATCTCCTACATTCCCTGTCACTAATCTAGCCCAGGCTTTCTTTACTGCATCCGATTATTGTATGTTTCCTAGTTTGCCTTTTTGGCTTGTTTCACTTTACTTCCAATTACGTTACACAAAGCTATCAGGCATGTTTCTTTTTTTATTATGTTCAGTTAGCCACTGTATAGTACCTCATTAGTCTTTGATGTACTGTTCAATGATTCATTAGTTGTGAATAACACCCTCATCACAATATGTGCCCTCCTTAGTACCCATCACCCTATTACCCCATCTCCCCACCCCCTCCCCTCTGATAGTGAATGGATAAAGATGTTGTATGTATATACAATGGAATATTATTCAGCCATCAGAAAGGATGCATACCCACCATTTGCATGGATGGAACTGGAGGAGATTATGCTAAGTGAACTAAATCAAGCAGAGAAAGATAATTATCATATGGTTTCACTCATACAAGGAACACAAGCAGTAACATGGAAGACCACAGAGGAAGGGAGGGAAATCTGAAGAGGAGAAATCAGAGAGGGAGAGGAACCATGACAGACTCTGGCCCTCAGGCATGATTCTTTTTTTTTTTTTTAAAGATTTTATTTATTTATTTGACAGAGAGAAACACAGTGAGAGAGGGAAAACAAGCAGGGGGAGTGAGAGAGGGAGAAGCAGGCTTCCTGCTGAGCAGGGAGCCGGATGTGGGGCTCGATCCCGGGTCTCCAGGATCATGATCTGAGCTGAAGGCAGTGGCTCAACCAACTGAGCCACCCAGGCGCCCCACACATGATTCTTATTAGAGGACAGTGCTTCCTGTTTCCGTAGGGGACACATGGAAAATGTTAATTTGTGCAGCACCCTAGGATAGAAGGCGGATGCTGCTCCCAGATGGAGGTGCTTGGCCCAGTGCTTCTGGCCATCCCAGGCCCCACCCACCTGCCCCAGGGTTAAAGGGGTGGCTCTCTACCCTGGCTGTACATTAAATTAACCAGTTTCTAGAAATTCTTTTGCGTGGGCTGCACTCAAGTGTAATAACAGTATACAGCCAAAGTTGAGAACCTTTGAACTAAAGGGATATCTCAGTTTATCCTCGGAAACCTCTATAGATTACCTTTCTTTCACTATAGCCCTTCCTTTTCAGGAATGGATCCAGGGTATTGATTAACTAAAGTCAAGGCCCTGAACTTCGGTGTGTGGAGCTCTCAGAGCTGGACTTGATGCCACATGATAATAAAATTTAACCCTACCTAACTGTTTAAAGCTAAATGAGTGTGGATATACAGGCTGTGGATATACAGATTTTTAGTTACAGTGGTGTAAAGTTCTGAGAAAGCTGAACCTGAGGGCTTGGGTGTTTACAACTGCGTGCAAGTTTTCACGGAAAGTAAAGGGGGCAGTTAAAGGCAGCATTCAATGGAGACCTTGGGAATAGTAGGAGGTCTGGATTCTAAGGCCAAGAGGGGCTGTGGTGCAGCAAGTGTTGAAGGCATGGTTGGGAAATGAGTTGGCTAATGGAATGAGCGTACTCCAGGAAAAGAATGGAGGGCACAAAGCTGAAAAGGGCTGTGGAGGTGCTCGTGCCGCCCCTTCCAAACCTGATAACACCGAAGTGTTTGCTGGAGGGTTCATGCAAGGACCAAAGGGGCTTCGCGGAAGTGTATGCTCAGAAATGCTCCCTGCTCCAAGTAAGAGGTAGCAGGCTCGGGCTCCTGTCCTGCGCTAGCTCTTACCTAGTGAGATCCCGCGACTGCAGGTCTCCTACATGACACCTGCGGGTGCAGACAAACGGGGGGGGGGGTCACCCCCACACTCCGGACAGGAGACCCGGCTCTGACGCGTTGCAAAGGGACCCTGCTCCGCGAGGGCCACGCCCCAATCCGGGAAAGAGAGGCCGCGGAGGCTTCCACGGGCAGCAGCCTCTGCTGGGCCGTCCGGGAAATGCAGTCATGGGCAAGCGGCCTCGGAAACAGGAGGCGCACTGACCTTGCCCCTAAGCAACTCACGCGGCAGTCCCCCCAACCATCCAGACCTGGGTGCCGAGGGTCTCGGGCGTCCTCACCCAGCCTCGGCCAGGGTCATTTCGTTCCGGCCCGCCGGGCTCGCTTCTCACATCCCAAAAAACTGCCCCACACGTCCCCTGGCGTTACCAAGAATGGGGCGGAACGGTCTGGGTCGTGAGCACACCACACAGAGCCGCAGAGGAACCGCCATTCCAGTCTCCAACCAGAACGTGGGGAGAAATGGCTTGGGGCGAACTGCCCTCAAGCGAGAGGCTTTCAGAACCCCGCTTACCCCGCAAGGCCTGGTTGCTGCACTTGCGGATCACCCGGTACCCGAGTCCGAGGCTCATTCGCGCCCACGCGCCGGCCGCGCACCGGGCCCCGACCCTCCCAGGGCCTCCGGGACACGCTCTCCACCAGGGAATTGAGAGAGTGAACGACTGGCCGGAGACCGAACGACGGCGCCCCCTAGGAACAGAAAGCAGTGGTGACGACCGGTCTGGAAAGCTTTGGAGAAGGTTTAGGACGGCGAAGTTGAAGAGGGATGCTGGATCCTGGGACTCAGGGCTGGGGTTAGGGTGAGGAAAGTGAGGTGCTGGCTTCTGGCACAGAATTTAAGGGGTCGCCCAAGAGTTTAGTAATCAAGATAAACAGCATTTGAATGCAATATCTCAAAAATAAATATTTATAAAAACAGTTGGCTGCACAGTCTGCATAGGCTGTAGTTGGCGGCCTTTTGGCTAAGATCAAGTGTAAAAAAATTCAAGTGTTGGTGGCGCCTGGGTGGCTTAGTTGGTTAAGCGACTGTCTTCGGCTCAGGTCATGATCCCGGAGACCCGGGATCAAGCCCCACATCTGGCTCCCTGCTCCGTGGGAAGCCTGCTTCTCCCTCTCTCACTCCCCCTGCTTGCGTTCCCTCTCTAGCTGTGTCTCTCTCTGCCAAATAAATAAAATCTTAAAAAAAAAAATTCAAGTGTTAATCTTGATTGCAAAGTATCTTCGTGCGCCTTTACATTTCACACTAGAAGGTAGTGCCTCATACATTCCATCCTGGTGCCACCTCTGTCAAATTCCCTCAGTTTGGGGAGACACGGAAATGCTCTACATCTGGAAAAGACCCTGATTGTGATCTGAGTTCTGCCACCGGCTGCCCTAGTGGCCATGGGCTGGTCTCCCTCGCAGGTGCCCCTTGTAGAATCAGGGAGAGTCCAGCTGCATTATTAAGGAGAATTAGTGCTGAACAACACTGAGTCTTACAGGGTGGAACAAAAGAAAGTTCCCTGGAAGCTCACATACCTGTATATGACTACAGAGTGGTCCTAGAAACATTGTTCCTAGTAGCCGAGAACTGAAATCAGTGGTCATCAGCAGTTAAATGGGATGTATAAAAATTAATGGTATTTCAAACATTGGAATACAATAGGACAGCAAAAATGGATGACTACAACCATGTGTAACTATTTTACAGACACTGTAGCACTGAAGAAACGAGACACATGGTCCAATTCCATTTCCATTAGGCTCAGAATGAGGCAAAATCACAGTATATTGTTTAGAAATCCATTTATATGTTATATATTTTTAAGCGTATAAATATATATATTTCACATATAAATAATATATAAAATACAAAAATGTCATATATATGATATCACAAATTCAGGATAGTGCTTATAGCCGTAGAAGAGAGGAAGAAAGTGTGAAATGGTGTTCTGGAGCACATTTCTGGCCCTGGGTAATGGTTACAGGGATAGTGCCTTTTAATTAGTCTTTAAAAGGCACTCATAGATGAGGTACCTGGCTGGCTCAGTCTGGAGAACATGGGACTCTAGACCTTGGGGTCATGAGTTTGAACCCACGTTGGGTGCAAAGATTAAACAAACAAATAAACAAATATACTTTTAAAAACGAACACATAGGTTTTATGTACTTTCCTATATGTAGAACATTTTTTAAATGCTTGCAAAGATAGGAAAGTATCTAGAACAGTGCCTGGCACATGGGAGATGCTTAATAAATATTTGCAAAATTGATGAAATAGTGTAGTGCTCTAGCAGACCCTTGGTCACACAGTAAGCAGAAGAATTAGAATGGCCCCGAGGTTGTTGCTTGAAAGCCTGGGTCTGAAGTTTGGTGACTATGAAAATCTCAGACCAGTGGGATATTACTGCACTAAACGTGAAGAACAAGTAAGTGTTCTTAAGTTTTTAAGACTAGAGATGCTTGAGGGCTAATGTCCAGGTAGGTAAGGTCCTGCCCAGTTTTGGAAATTCTCCAAGTAGGGAAGAGAGGAGTTACTAAACCTTCTATCTCCCAACCATGTGTCCCTGAAATTCCAATCCAACTACTTTACATGGTTGCAGAAACTACCACACTATCTAAATATAACATCTGTGATCTTGGTGCAATTCGTTCCTCCACCAGTGCTTTTTTCACCTTGTCTACACTTTGTGTTATAAGGACCACTCTCCCTGCCTAGTCCTCTTGGATCGATAACCCATTAGTGGGTATGGGGAGTTAGTTAAAAGCCAGGGAAGGACTGAAATGGATGGTATCACTAGGTTTCACAGTTCTCCTGTTCAGAACCTTCCCCTGACTGCCTCTCAATTGCACCAAGTCCTGGGGATGCTCAAGAATCAAATCCCCCTTTGGAGAAGTTTACACTAAGCTAACATTTTCAAAATGTAAACACCTTGAAGTCTTACCCAGTAAGTTAATTAATAAGACAATAATCTGTTACTAATTATTTGCTCTTATCAGAAGACCCATATTTATTTTTTAAAATATTTATTTATTTATTTATTAGAGGGAAAGAAAGAGAGAGGGAGGGAGAGGGAAAGAGTGAGAGAGAGAGAGAGAGAGAGAGAGAGGAGAGGAGAGGAGACTATGAGTTGGGGCAGGCACAGAGGGAGATAGAGAATCCTAAGCAGACTGCCTGCTGAGTATGGAGGCTGGCACCAGGGCTTAGTCTCATGATTCTGACACCATGACCTGAACCAAAGCCAGAAGTTAGATGCTCAAATGACTGGGCCAACCGTGAGCCCCAGAAAGTCCACATTTTTAAGGAAGTTGCTGCCATCAGATAAAAACAACAGAGAATCTAAGGGATATCAGCTACACTCTCTGCTTGTTGAAAAAGTAGAGAAGAAGCAGGCCTGGAGGGAAATGTTGGGAGCTGAGAGGGTGTGTATAAGCCTTGGAGTGGGAGTTGGAGTGGTGGTGGTGGGGGATCTTTCAATAGACAACTGTCTTAAATCCTTGGCACCCTTATTGCTCTATGCATTTCCCTCTGTGGGAGCTGGTATCCACCCAAGATCCTAAAACAGCTTGATCATTATGTAGAAGGCATAAGTGTTGTTAAGTTTTACATCAACAGAGCTAAGATAGCCTGGGAAAGGGTATTATTTGACAGATTAAAGAAAACCTCCTTAAGGAAATAGATTTTGAAGTTGTTTACTTGTCAGGAGAACTTGTGAGCTGAGATGGGGAAGGGGTTTTGGATGGACCTTCAGAAAAGGCCTAAAAGTGGGAAATGGCATAATCAAGCTGAGGGGGCTAGCCAAGGTTATTGGTCCCCTTCTTGAAATCTTTCACTCTTACCAACTTCTGTACACACCTGATTTCTAACCACCAGCACCCTTGTTTTTTGACTGAGGACTCCCTGTGGACTCCACAGTCAGCTTGGCCTGCTGCTTGGCAGGTCACAAGTGTATAATGAGGAAACAGCTATTTTGAGTTGCTGCCCACGCATTTTACTGTATGACAACCCTGTTCACACTCAGAGTCTGGATGTTTGGATTAAGAGCTAAGCTGAGGATTCCTGCTCCAAGTTCCCATTTGTTTTTCCCAAGGCACCTTTTAAAATTAACCACTTGGATGCCGAGAAAGAGGAACTCTCCTACACTGTTGGTGGGAATGCAAGCTGGTGCAGCCACTATGGAAAAAAGCATGGAGGATCCTCAAAAAGTTGAAAATAGGGCTACCCTACACCCCAGAAATTGCACTATTTGGTATGTACCTAAAGATACAAATGTAGTGATCTGAAGGGGAATGTGCACCTGAATGTTTATAGCAGCAATATCCACAATAGCCAAACTATGGAAGGAATGTAGATGTCCATCAACAGATGAATGGATAAAAAAGATGTGGTATATGGATATACAATGGAATACTATACAGCCATCAAAAAGAATGAAATCCTGGGGCACCTGGTTGGCTGTCATTAAGTGTCTGCCTTCGGCTTAGGTCAGGATCCTGGAGTCCCGGGATGGAGGCCCGCATCAGGCTCCCTGCTCAGCGGGAAGCCTGCTTCTCCCTCTCTCACTCCCCCTGCTTGTGTTCCCTCTCTAGCTGTGTTTCTGTCTGTCAAATAAAATTTTTAAAAATCTTTAAAAAAAAGAATGAAAACTTCCCATTTGCAACGACATGGATGGAACTGGAGGGTATTATGCTGAGCGAAATAAGTCAATCAGAGAAAGATAATTATCATACAATCTCTCAGATATGAGGAATCTGAGAGGCAGGGTGGGGGCTTTTGCGGGGTAGGGAGGGAAAAAATGAAACAAGATGGGATCAGAAAGGGAGACAAACTATAAGACACTCCTAATCTCAGGAAACAAATGGAGGATTGCTGGGGGGTGGTGGGGGAGGGATATAGGGCCTGGCTATGGAGACTGGGGAGGGTATGTGCTATGGTGAGTGCTGTGAATTGTGTAAGACTGATGATTCACAGACCTGTACCCCTGAAGCAAATAATACATTATATGTTAATAAAAAATTAAAAATAAGATAACATAATTACTTGAAGTTAAGCCCTTGAAAAATTAGTGACCTCTGCCCCAACCACCATAGGTGGTTGCTTAGGTAGGTGCTACTCTGCCCTCTATCTCCTGTAGTCATGACCCCAGACAGAGGGCTGCTCTTCCCCCAGTTGATTTCCCCTCCACATCTGGGATTTGTAAGTAATAAATTTTGTGGCTTTACTTTCTTTTCGTGAGTATACTGAAACTGTGCCTTCAATCAAAATGAGGAGTGTTCACTTCCCTGAAGTAGGAGCTTGGATGCCAAGGGAACTATTTACTGATTCTGTGTGGGTGGCTTGTGCCTCTTCATCCAACAGGTCATAAACTGCATATTCTTAATTTAATACACCATTTAAAGGCCTCCCAACACAAGACTACAATACATTATGTAGATATTTGATCTCTATATGCAAGAGAATGAATTTGAAGCCCTACCTCACAAGCATATACAAAAATTAACTCAAATTGAGTCATACACTTAGATGTAAAAGCTAAAACTATAAAACTCTTGGAGTCTTCATGACTTTGGATTAGGCAATGTTTTCTTATATATGACACCAAAGTACAAGCAGCAAAAGGAAAAATATAAACTACATACCATCAAAATTAACAACTGTTGTGTTTCAAGGGACAACATTGAGAAAGTGAAAGACAACCCACAGAATGGGAGAAATACTTTGCCAAATATCTGATATGGGACTTGTACCTAGAATATATAGATAACTATGGTAACTTAATAATAAAAAGACAAATAACCTAATTTAGAAGTGGGCAAATTACCTGAATAGATAGTTCTTCAAAGATGATATACAATTAGCCAAAAGCACATGGAAAGATGCTCAACATCAGTAGCCATGAGGGAAATACAAATCAAAACCATAATGAGGTACCACTTTTTACCCATTATAAAAACACAAATAATTAGCAATTTGTTGCAAGGGTGTGGGAAGAATGCAAACCCATACAATGCTGATGGGAATGTAAAAGGATACATCTGCCTTAGAAAACAGTTGGGCAGTTCTTCAAATGGTTGGACACAGAGCGATATGATCCAGGAATTCCATTCCTAAATATACAACCAAGAAAAGTAAAAGCATATTCCCTCAAGTCTTGTACGTAGTGGTCATAGAAGCATTATTATAATAGTCCCAAAGTGGAAGAAATTCAAATGTCCAGAAACTGATGAATGGATAAAGAAAATGTGTGTGGTATACACATACAATGAAATAAAAAAAAAAACTCCCAATAAAAAGTAGTAGAGCACTGTTGCATAGTATGACATGGATGAATCTTGAAACCATCATGGTAAGTGATCAAATCAAATTATAAAGGCCCACACATTATGAGTCCATTTTAATGAAATGCCTGGAATAGGTCATCTATAGAGATAGGAAATATATTAGTGGTTACCTAGGGCTGTGATGATAGGAGGTATTATGGACTGAAAGTTCATCCCCCCCCCCATTCATATGTTGAAACTTTAATTCCTAATGTGACTATATTTGGAGATGGGGCTAGCAAGGGGGTGATAAAGGCTAAGTAATGTTGTAAGAGTGTGACTTTAATCTGACAGGTCTGGTACCCTTATAAAAAGATAAAGACACTAGAGCTCACTTTCTCTTTGTCTTTTCCTCTCTCCCTTTTCACTCTCTCTCCCTCTCTCTTTCTCTCTCTCTCCTTTTTCATCTCTCTCTCTTCTTTTCTCCATCTCTCCTTCTCCTTTCTTTCCCTTTCCTCTCTCCATCCCTCCTCTTTATCTCCCTTTCCTCTCTCCGTCCCTTTCTCCATCATTCCCCTTTCCCTCTCTCCTCCTCCTCCCCCTACCACTTCCCCTCCTCTCCTTCTCCTTCTTTCCCTCCTTCGCTTTCTTCCCCTTCCTCTCCTTCTCTCTCTCTCTCTCTCTCTCTCTCTCTCTCTCTCTCTCTCCATATGAAGACACAGCAAGAAAGGAATTGTTTGCAAGCCAGGAAGAGAGCTCTCACCAGAAACCCAACTGGCTGCATCTTGGTCTTGGAATTCTCAGTCTCCAGAACTACGATAAAATAAATTTCTGTTGTCTGGGCCACCCAGTCTGTGGTATTTGTTATAGCAGCCTGAACAGACAAAAACAGGTGATTGTGAGTATACGTATACGGTTTTTCTTTTGGGGTAATAAATTTTTTTCAGCTTATTAGACTTTTAAATTTTTAAATTTTTTTTCTCTTAAGGGAGAACATTTTTTTATTATATTCAATTAGCCACTGTATAGTACATCATTAGTCTTTGAAGTAGTGTTCAATGATTCATTAGTTGTGTATACACCCCAGTCCTCATCACAACATGTGCCCTCCTCAATACCCATCACCCAGTTACCCCATCCCCCACTTCACACACCTTCGGTTTGTTTCCTGGAGTCCATAGTTTTCATGATTCATCTCCCTCTCTGATTTTTCCCCCCTTAATTTTTCCTTTCCTTCCTCTATGGTCCTCTGTGCTATTATTGCTTATGTTCTACATATGAATGAAACCATATGATAATTGTCTTTTTTCTGCTTGACTTACTTCACTTAGCATAATTGCCACCAGTTCCATCCATGTTGTTGCATCAGGTATTCATCCTTTCTGATGGCTGAGTAATATTCCATGGTATATATGGACCACATCTTCTTTATCCATTCATCTGTTGAAGGACATTTCAGCTCCTTCCACAGTTTGGCTATTCTGGACATTGTTGCTCCAAACATTGGGTGCATGTGCTCTTTCTTTTCACTATGTCTGTATCTTCGGAGTAAATACCTAGTAGTGCAACTGCTGGATTATAGGGTAGCTCTATTCTTAACATCTTTTTTTTTTTTTAATTTTTTTTTTTTT